>JASDQU010226163.1:18536-29449 GCA_032191745.1 Picea mariana | reverse complement strand
TGATTGTTTTACCCAGAACACCTGTTTTTTGACTAGTTTCAGGACTGGTCACAAACCCTATATTCCACAGAGTGTATCTCCATAATTATAGCGAATAAAGAGATAAAATTTTTACCAGAGGTACCTTGATATGTATTCTCAATACAATATCGATCGCACCATCTGAATCGTTCTAGAAAAAAAAGTTGTAGAAAAAATGGTAAGATGACTTGAAAATAACATACCTTAGAACACATCACCAAAAGACTTCATCCTCCCTTGAAATCCGGCCTTCTTTTACTTCTTCTTCCCTCTGAAATTCGCTTTTATCAAATTAATGTATAATGATATTTATTTATACCATTTATGTCACTTCCTTTTAACATTAGGGCCGACCTGACACTTTCTTATTTTGTAATTATTTTCTTTAATTATTTTCAGGGCCTACACGTACTTCCTTTTTCATTTCACTTTTTCAACTTCAAAAATTCATTTGTCCTCGACCATACGGATCCATGTGACATGCCACATACCACCGGAAACAACATGATGTTTACTATCCATTCATGGGTGTTGTATATGCATGTGCATTTTCCTTCATGTCCAAATACCTTTATCAATCTTGCGGTCCAAAACCCATGCCTAGGGTTGACATCAATGACAACAATCAATCTTCCAACACACATTGGGTATACGAATGACCCATGAAGGGGAAGGTGAAATGGCCAATTTAGAAATTGTTGGCCAGAAGGAAACAAAGGCTATTGAAAATGTGGCTGAGGTATGTTGAGGACCTCAGAGACACAGAAGAAGTGGTTCACATCTATGAACCAGAAGTTGGGAGAAATCTCAGTGATGATGAGGAGAAGAGATCACTGGAAGATCTCGTGAACTGCCAGGGAGGCAATGAAGAAAGTTTAGATTTCCATATGGGCGATGAGATGGGATCGTTGGAGGATCTCATAGACTTCTAGGTGGGAAGTGAAGAAATCCCATATTTCCAGGTGGGCAAGAGAGAGAATATGAGCTCAGAGGTTAGTTCATATCAACAAGGAGAACTGATGGAGAAGGATCATACACACTTTTTGATCATTGGAGCGATAGAGGTATTCTTGCCATGCAACCCTATTGAGGTGAAAGTTTGTGTTACAGATGCAACAACAAAAGAAGGACAACCAGCAATGACTGTCAGAGAGAAAGAAGAAATGGAGAAGACATCAAAATCTGCCCCATCAGAAGAGGAGCATGCATATGAGTTGCTCATCCTGTGGGAGATGGAATTGAGGATGTTGGAGGATTGGTTAGACCATCCAGAACCAAAACACGACTGCAAGGAGACAGTCATGATGTTAACAAAGGAACATTTGGAGGAATTGCTCAGAAATTTGATCCAGGGAGATGAATAGATGATGACTGTAGCGCTGAGGTTTGTAGAAAAAGGTGAAGCAAAATTCCAGTCTGGGGAGTAGTGGGAGGAGGCTAGAGTTGAACCACATCAAGGAAAAATGGCAGAGACAAAACTATCAAAGGAAGAAACTGAGAAACAACTCAGTGGCAAGACTGCAAAACTGCATTTTGCAGCAAACTAGCAAGTTAAGGCCATAAAAGGTGGAGAAACTCGCAAGAGGGATCGAGTATATCTACCCACTGATGAGGAAGAAGTGCAGCCAAGGAGGCTTCATAAAAAGAGCCAACCACTGGAGTAGTTGGACGAAGTAATTGAGGAAATCAGAAGTATGATGTTGAGGTCAATAGAAGAATCTTCCAGCAAGGAGAAGCTGAGCGAAAGGAAGCCTACCATAGCAGTAGGGAAGAAACAACAACAACAACAAGGCGATGGAGTGGATGGACAGCTCCAAAGAACTGTTTGGGATCCAGGTGGATTTCAACAGCAGAGTTGGGAAGCTCATGAATTTTTCATAGTAGTGAAGTATGATGCAGGAGCATCACTCCAATCCAGCAATGCGCCAGCTAGGAGGCACATTCAATGCACATTCAATAGAGGTGAGAGGCACCATCCCTTTCATTTTCAAATTTGTAATAANGACATGCCACATACCACCGGAAACAGCATGATGTATACTATCCATTCATGGGTGTTGTATATGCATGTGCATTTTCCTTCATGTCCAAATACCTTTATAAATCTTGCGGTCCAAAACCCATGCCTAGGGTTGACATCAATGACAACAATCAATCTTCCAACGCACATTGGGTATATGAATGACCCATGAAGGGGAAGGTGAAATGGCCAATTTAGAAATTGTTGGCCAGAAGGAAACAAAGGCTATTGAAAATGTGGCTGAGGTATGTTGAGGACCACAGAGACACAGAAGAAGTGGTTCACATCTATGAACCAGAAGCTGGGAGGAATCTCAGTGATGATGAGAAGAAGAGATCACTGGAAGATCTCGTGAACTACCAGGGAGGCAGTGAAGAATGTTTATATTTCCATATGGGTGATGAGATGGGATCGTTGGAGGATCTCATAGACTTCCAGGTGGGAAGGGAAGAAATCCTATATTTCCAGGTGGGCAAGGGAGAGAATATGAGCTCAGAGGTTAGTTCATATCAACAAGGAGAACTGATGGAGAAGGATCATACACACGTTTTTATCATTGGAGCGATAGAGGTATTCCTGCCATACAACCCTATTGAGGTGAAAGTTTGTGTTACAGATGCAACAACAAAAGAAGGACAACCAGCTGTGACTGTCAGAGAGAAAGAAGAAATGGAGCAGACATCAAAATCTGCCCCATCAGAAGAGGAGCACGCATATGAGTTGCTCACCCTGTGAGAGATGGAATTGAGGATGTTGGAGGATTGGTTAGACCATCCAGAACCAAAACACGACTGCAAGGAGATAGTCATGATGTTAACAAAGGAACATTTGGAGGAATTGCTCAAAAATTTGATCAAGGGAGATGAATAGATGATGACTGCAGCGCTGAGGTTTGTAGAAAAAGGTGAAGCAAAATTCCAGTCTGGGGAGCAGTGGGAGGAGGCTGGAGTTGAACCACCTCAAGGAAAAATGGAAGAGACAAAACTATCAAAGGAAGAACCTGAGAAACAACTTAGTGGCAAGACTGAAAAACTGCATTTTTCAGCAAACTAGCAAGTTAAGGCCATAAAAGGTGGAGAAACTAGCAAGAGGGATCGAGTATATCTACCCACTGATGAGGAAGAAGTGCAGCCGAGGAGGCTTCATAAAGAGAGCCAACCACTGGAGTAGTTGGACGAAGTAATTGAGGAAATCAGAAGTCTGATGTTGAGGTCAATATCAGAATCTTCCAGCAAGGAGAAGCTGAGCGGAAGGAAGCCTACCATAGAAGTAGGGAAGCAACAACAACAACAACAAGGCGATGGAGTGGATGGACAGCTCCAGAGAACTGTTTGGGATCCAGGTGGATTTCAACAGCAGAGCTAGGAAGCTCATGAATTTTTCGCAGCAGTGAAGTATGATGCAGGAGCATCACTCCAATCTACAAATGCGCCAGCTAGGAGGCACATTCAATGCACATTCAATAGAGGTGAGAGGCACCAACCCTCTCATTTTCAAATTTGTAATAACTGTTGTAAGGCCGAAGAGCTGCACAGATGCCTTTGTGCATGTAGTAGATAGGGTTTCCTTTAATGGTTGACAGGTTGATGGGGATCTAGATCCAATTCGGATTAGATGGCCCATTGAATGTAATTCATTGTAATTTATCAGAGTAGGTGAGATGGAGGGAAGAGCTCGAGGAACCCCCTTTTGGTAAAATATCTTAGCATCTTGAATTTAGCTAGCATGTAGAAAAGATAGGAAGAGAGAAGATTCGAGACTTTGTTTCAGTCCGAGCTCATACCCATTGTAAACAGATATTCTGAGATAATACAAAGAATTTTTTTCTGCATATTTGTTTCTATGTGTTTATGTGTCTTTCATGAATACTATGTATGTGTTCATTATATGTTGTAGATGTATGTTAGTTTACATTTGCAGGGATAGACAAAGTTTACTGTCTGTTGAGTTTCTTTGATTTTAGCCTGGATTCTTTATGGATTCATGCAAGAGGTTGCATGACAGAGTGTTGAAGACTCTATAAGGCTGTGCCAGATTGCACATCTGGATTCTGTGGAATTCAAACAAAGAAATGCTAAGAGGGAAAACCAGTTGAATCGTTAACTCAAGAGAGAATCCTCAAGGTTTTTCGATACCTTGGAGGTAAGACTATGTAGAGGAGGGCACAAAGAGAAGACCAAATCGTTGTCAATTCTATGAATCTCTTCCAGGAGGGCATAGAGCGAGTGCAAGGAGTGCATGAGGAGAAATCTATTTTGATTTTTGTGAAAAGGAGAGTGTCGGAGGAGGAGACACTTATAGAATTTTTGAGAATTATGTAGAGCTCTGCTAGGAGGGCGTCAAGTGAATGCACGAGTCCACCCAAGAGATCTCTTTGTCAAGTTCAAAGAGAGGAGTATCAAAGGAAGATACTTGCAGAGCTATCAAATTATCTGTAGCTCAGCAAGGAGTTCTTGAGCGCAATATTTCTGGGAGGGAATCAAATTCCCATTTGAAGGGAAATACAAGGCTCATGTTCCTTAGAGATTCGATTAGGAAAATCTCAGGATGGATAGCACATTTGTGTGTAGGAATCCTGTAAGGAGTGTAGAGGTAGAGAAACCTTTTTGAGGTTTCAGAGTGAGTGAAGCTCAAGAGAAACAATGCCTTTGTGCACAGAGCAATAGCAGAAAGGAGAAGAAGGTCAAGAAACCTTCAAGGTTTTTGAGTTGACAAATCTTAGGAGGGGAATCGTTTCCATGACGCACATGAGACCCAAAGGAACCAGGCTTGCAAGAGAAGCATCAAATCCCAATACCTTCAAGTGTTGAAAATATTCCAAGGTAAGGGAAGAAGCGCAAGATTAGGAGGAGGAGCAACAACTACCATCGGATTGGTATAAGTGGAGAATCTAGACTGTCCAAATCTACGTCCATACACTCAGACATATTGTGAAGGAGAAGAGATTAGAATGGACGGTGGAGAGCCTTCAGGAGGAAGTGTTGAGCGTCGAGGACTCGTGCAGACAGGTGGCACATCCCATAAGTGGAGACCACGTGGTTGACAGGTGGTGAAAACATACAACATGCACAAAAAGGTAAAAGTGGGTGACAAGTGGTGTACACGCGTCACTATGGAAGAGTCAACACCCTGTTGACTTATCATGTTTCAAGGATTCACAAAGAAGGAGCCTGAGTGTTCAACACTCCAACTCACGAATTTTCGAGTTGCAAGAGGTGCTAGAGTTAAGCTCTAGTTGGTGCTCACTTGTAAATGTGCTAAAGAGGAGGAACCATACCCTTATCGCATCTCGGGTATCGGAGATTTGGAGCCAGGAAACTAAACATTAGGAGTCCCGATAATACGAAACGTGACACACTCAAAGGGATTGGCCCTAGGTTACATGACAAGGGCACATGGATAGAATCCAAGGGAGGATCTAGAGCCCATTAACCCCTATTTCAGGGTTTTGGGACTTGAAGGAGTTAGGGGACTCAACAACAGGATTCGTGAAATTGCGGATTCTGATGCACCTATTGTGTAGGATTGTGGTCACAGTGTCGTGGTCACATGGAGGGAGCTCATGGCTGGTGTTGTTCACATGGACTGAGTTCGCATTTGGACTTGTGGATTTGTTCGTTGAAGGTTCTAGCAGGGAACTAAAGAGCCATTTCAGCTCATCAAGAATATAATAATGATCCTTAGACTGGGAGGTCATAGGACCCTGCCGAGGTGGATGTAGGGGGTCTGCATCAAGTGGTATTAGAGCCTGTTTATTATTTCAGGTGCCACGCAGGAGATAAAGAGAAAACTATGATACACACCATCAACTGGTATCAGAGCCTGTTTATTATTTCAAGTGGCAGGTAGAAGATAAAGAGAAAACTCTGATACACACCATCAAGTGGCATCAGAGCCACTTTCTGTCTGTATATTTTAGGTAGAGGGAGGTAGAGTAAATAAGAGACAGTTCGATACCATCAGGTGGTATCAGGAGCTAAAGGAATATAGAGTGTTGATTCTCTATTTGTAAATATTGTTGCAGGACGCAACAACAAATGGTATAGTTGGGTGGACTGTAGGAGATGCTGGAAGTGCTCTTAGTCATAGAGTGACAGCAACAAACTTTCCAGGAGGGTAGGTAGGAGGATGAAAATGGCTACTGAAAGCCATAGGAATGGTCAAGGAAAGGACCACCAGTAGAAGGAAAAATATTAAATGGATAAAGAGCTCATTGAGGTGAGGGCGAGATTAGAAAAACTTGCATTGAAGATGCAATAGGATGCATGAACACGTTGGGTATATGAATGGACCACGAAGAGGAAGGTGAAATGGTCAATTTAGAAATTGCTGGCTAGAAGACAAAAAAGGATATTGAAACTGTGGATGAGGTATGTTGAGGACCTTAGAGACACAGAAGAAGTGGTTCACATCTGTGAACTAGAAGTTGGGAGAAATCTCAGTGATGATGACGAGAAGAGATCACTGCAAGATCTCGTGAATTGCAAGGGAGGCACTGAAGAAAGTTCATATTTCTATATGGGCAATGAGAAGGGATCGTAGGAGGATCTCATAGACTACTAGGTGGGAAGGGCAGAAATCCCATATTGCCAGGTGGGCAAGGGAGAGAATATGAGCTCAAAGGTGAGTTCATATCAGCAAGGAGAGTCGATGGAGAAGGATCAGACACACTTTCTGATCATTGGAGGGATAGAGGTATTCCTGCCACACAACCCATTTGAGGACAAACCCTGTGTTACAGATGCAACAACAACATAAGTACAACCAGCTGTGACTATCAAAGAGAAAGAAGAAATGGAGCAGACATCAAAATCTTCCCCATTAGAAGAGGAGCACGCAGATGAGTTTATCACTCTATGGGATATGGAATTGAGGATGTTGGAGGATTGGTTAGACCATCCAAAACCAAAACATGACTACAAGGAGACATGCATGATGTTAACAGAGGAGCATTCGGAGGAATTGCTTAGAAATTTTATCCAGGGAGATGAACAGATGATGACTCCAGTGCTGAGGTTTGCAGCAGAAGGTGAAGCAGAATTCCATTTTGGGGAGTAGTTGGAGGAGGATAGAGTTGAACCAGATCAAGGATAAATGGTAGAGAAAAAACTATCAAAGGAAGAAGCTGAGAAATAGCTCACTGGGGAGACTGCGAAATTGCATTTTGTAGCAAAGTAGAAAGTAAAGGCCACATAAGGTGGAGAAAATCGCAAGATGGACCGAGTATATCTACCCACTGAAGATGAAGAAGTGCAGCCCAGGAGAATGAATAAAGAGAGCCAACCACTAGAGCAGCTGGATGAGGTAATTGAGGAAATCAGAAGGTTGATGTTGAGGTTAGCAGCAGAATCTTCCAACAAGGAGAAGATGAGCTGAAGGAAGCCTACCATAGTAGCAAGGAAGTAGTAGTAGCAACAACAAGGTGATGGAGAGGATGGAAAACTCCAGAGAACTATTTAGGATCCAAGTGGATTTCAACAATAGAGTTGGGAATCTCATGAGCAAGAGCTCATGAATTGTTCGCAGCAGTGGAGTATAATGCAGGAGCATCACTCCAATCCAGCAACGTGCCAACTAGGCGACACATTCAGCATGCATTCAATAGAGGCTAGAGGTCCCAACCCTCTCATTTTCAAATTTGTAATAACTATTGTAAGGCCAAAGAGCCTCACAGATGCCTTTGTGCATGTAGTAGATAGGGTCACCATTAATGGTTGACAGGTTGATGGGGATCTAGATATGATTCAGATTAGATGGCCCACTGAATGTAATTCATTGTAATTTATGAGAGTAGGTGATATGGAGGGAAGAGCTCGAGGAGCCCCCTTTTGGTAAAAGATATCAGCATATTGAATTTAGCTAGCATGTAGAAAAGAGAGGAAGAGAGGAGAGATGAGACTCTGTTGTTGTCCGATATGTGTTTATGTGTCTTTCATGAATTCTATGTATGTGTTCATTATATGTTGTAGATGTATGTTAGTTTACATTTGTAGGGACAAACAAAGTTTACTGTCGGTTGAGTTTCTTTGATTTTAGCCTAGATTCTTTGTGGATTCATGCAAGAGGTTGCATGATAGAGTGTTGAGGACTCTGTAAGGCTGTACCAGAGTGCACATCTAGATTCTACGGAATTCACACAAATAAATGCCAAGAGGGAACACCAATTGAATCATTAACTCAAGGGAGAAGCCTCAAGATTGCTGAATACCTTGGAGGTAATATTGTGTAGAGGAGGGAACATAGAGAAGATGAAATCGTTGTGAATTCTATGAAACTCTATGAGGAGGGCATCGAGCAAGTGAAAGGAGTGCATGAGGAGAACTCTATTTCGATTTCTATGAAAAGGAGAGTGTCAAAGAAGAAGACACTTATAGAATTTCTGAGAATTCTTTAGAGATCTGCTAGGAGGGTGTCAAGAGAATGCACGAGTGCATCCAGGAGAAATCTCTGTCGAGTTTGAGGAGAGGAGTATCAAAGGAAGATACTTGCAGAGCTGTCGAATGCTCTGTAACTCAGAAACGAGTGCTTGAGCGTGAGATTTCTATGAGGGCATCAAATTCCCCTTTGAGGGGAAATACAAGGTCTGAGTTCCTTAGAGATTCGAGCAGGCAAAGTTCAGGACAGATAACACAGTTGTGTGTAGGAATCCTACAAGAAGTGCAGAGGTAGAGAAACCTTTTCAAAGTTTCAAAGTGAGTGAAGCTCAGGAGGAACAATGCCTTTGCACACAGATCAATAGTAGAAAGGAGGAGAAGGTCAAGAAACCTTCGAGATTTCTGAGTTGACAAAGCTCAGGATGGGAAGCATTTCCATAACATAGATGATACCCAAAGGAACCGGGCTCGCAAGAGAAGCATCAAAGGTTGAGACCTTCAAGTGTCAAAAATATTCCAAGGGAAGGGAAGAAGTGCAAGCTCAAGAGGAGGAGAAAAAATGATCGTCAAATTGGCATAAGTGGATAATCTGGACTGTCCAAATCTACGTCCAGACACTCAGACATATTGTGAAGAAGAAGAGATTGGAACGGACAATGGAGAGCCTTCAGGAGGAAGTGCTGAGCGCCGAGGACTTGTGCGGATAGGTGGCACATCCCGTAAGTAGAGACCATGTGTTTGACAAGTGGTGCAAACATACAACATGCAGAAAAAGGTCAAAGTGGGTGACAGGTGGTGTACACGCGTCACTATGGAGGAGTCAACACCTTGTTGACTTATCGTGTTTCGGGGATTCGCAAGGTAGGAGCCTAAGCATTCAACACTCCAACTCGCGAAGTCACAAGTTGTGAGAGGTGATAGAGTTAAGCTCTAGCCGGCGGTCACTTGTAAAGGTTCTAACAAGGAGGAGCCATACCCATATCGCATATCGGGTATTAGAGATTTGGAGCCGGGAAATTGAACATCAAGAGTCCTGATAATATGAAACGCGACGCGCTCAAAGGGATTGGACCTATGTCATAGGAAAGGGGCACATGGAGAGAATCCAAGAGAGGAGATAGAGCCCGTTAAGCCCTATTTTGGGGTTTCAGGACTTGAAGGAGTCAAGGGACTCAACAACGAGATTCATGAAATCGTGAATTCTGATGCACCTATTGTGTAGGCTTGTGATCACAGGCTCGTGGTCACATGGAGAGAGCTCATTCCGGGTGTTGTTCGCACAGACTGAGTTCTCATTTGGACCTGTTTATTTGTTCGTTGAAGGTTCCAGCAGGGAACTAAAGATCCATTTCGGCTCATCAAGAATAGAAGAACGATCCTTAGACCAAGAGGTTAGCGGACCCTGCTGAGGTAGAGGTAGGGGGTCTGCATCATTTGGTCATGGTTCTGAAGAAAGAAGGTTCTTGGAGAATGTGTCCTGACTTTTGTGCCCTCATGAAAATTACCATTAAAGACAAATTTCCCATTCCTATCATTGATGACCTCCTGGATGAATTGAGTGGCGCCTAATTCTTTACTAAACTTGATCTTTGTTCGAGCTACCACCAAATACTTATAAAAGAGGCAGACATTCCCAAAACTGCCTTTAGAACTCATGATAGCCACTATGAGTTTTTGGTCATGCCCTTTGGCTTGTGTAATGCCCCCTCCACCTTCCAAATCCTCATGAATCATGTATTTTGTCCTTTTCTCTGTCATTTTGTCTTAGTTTTCTTTGATGATATCCTCATCTATAGAAAAACCTGGACAGACCATATTTCTCATCTGGATTGAGTTCTCCATCTACTCTCTCAGCACCAACTTTTCCTAAAACAGTCTAAATTTTCTTTTGGCGCCTTAGAAGTAGAATACTTGGGTCATATGGTTGGCAAGGATGGCGTTAGGGTGGATCCAAAAAATATTGAAGCTATGCAAGACTGGCCTCACCCAAAGATTCTCAAAATCTTGCATGGAGTTATGGGCTTAACAGGTTATTATTGAAAGTTTGTTAAGAATTATAGAAAGATTGCATCACCTCTCACTACTCTTCTAGAAAATAACTCTTTCTCTTGGACTCCAGATGCTACTCAAGTTTTTCAAACCTTGAAGATGGTTATGTGCACCACTCCAGTCCTAACCCTTCCTGATTTCACAAATACATTTGTCCTGGAATGTGATGCCTTAGGGAAAGGAATTGGTGTTTTCCTTATGCAAGAGGGTCGACCTTTGGCCTTTACCAGCAATCTACTATCTAAAAATAAATCTGGGCAAATCAATCTATGAAAAGGAAATTTTGGCTATTTTGCATGTCATTGATATGTGGCGCTCTTATCTATTGGGGCAGCGTTTCCAAATTAAGATAGACCATCAAAGCCTCAAGTATTTTCTGGAACAATGCATTTCCTCCCCGAAGAAACAAAAATGGGTGACTAAGATCTTTGGATACGATTATGATATCA
>JASDQU010226161.1:11479-28901 GCA_032191745.1 Picea mariana | reverse complement strand
AAGCCCTGAAGTACATCATCAGTTCACCGCGCATTGAGGAACAAAAGAAATATATGAGGGACTACGCATTAGTAGGTAAATTCTTAGGGCTCTGGCCCTCAGAACGGGACCTGATTAAATGGATACAGTAATGGTGGAAGCCAAAAGGTCATTATGAACTGCAATTAGGCTCCAAGGGCTTCTTCACCATCATCTTGCACAACGTGGAGGACTGCAACTATATTTTTGATGGAGGGCCTTACTTCTTCAACTCAGCAGGACTTTTCCTAAGGTTATGGACAGAGAAGTTCAGCCCTGAAAAGGAAGATTTTGCACATGCACCAGTATGGATCAGACTATAATCCTTACCCCATGAATTCTGGTTGGAGGAGGTTCTAGCAGGTATAGGTAACACCATTGGGGTTTATATGAAATTATCGGAGGCCACAAAGCAAAGAAGATATACCTCATATGCATGCATCTGTGTATACCTGAACATAGCCAAGCCACTCCCGGGATCTATAATCCTAGAGTACCACGACGAAGATTGGGTGCAAACCATCGACTATGAACATATTCCATTCAGATGTTGGAAATGTCATGAGCACGGACACCTCTTCAGAGATTGCCCCCTCAATGTTGTGCACAAAGAAGGGAACACAGAGGCTGGCAAAAATAGGGATGGCTTCATTCTAGCATCAGGGAAGAAGAGACAAGAAGGAAGAAAACAGGTAACTCAAACAAACAATAATCCATCCACTAGCAATAAATATGAAATACTACAAGATCAACCAGAGAATCCCTCAGATGCTAAAAACCCCAAAGATTTCCAGAAGGAAAGTGTGCCTTAGAAAACAGGCACAAGGGGTAAAGAACCAATACAGGAAAAGGATCCAAGCAACTTGACAATAGATCTAGATACTAGAATGGAGGGCCACATGGAGCAAGAGGACGGAGATGCCGAGATGGATCTTGATGAGCAGGAACTAGCAGGAGTGGACCTGGAGCAGCTAGAGCATGCTTATCGACACCAGAAACTGTACACCATACCCCCAAACCAATTGCGGAAAAAACACAAGGTTTTCCTCAACTCCTCAGCTAGATCCTCAGCCAGATCCAGTAAGGCTTTGGGAATACAGGGTAATCAATCAAAGGGTCAGATAAAACCATAGAAAGATGAAAAGAAAAGGGGAAGGAAATCAACAAACAAGCTTATACAAGAGATCGGTCACTTCATGGTGAACTCTGGTCAAATCCACCTTATCTCAGATAACTTTCCCCCTCCCCCTCCCCCCTCTTCCTCACGAAGATCATCTCCTAGAATATAAGAGGTCTCAATGGACGTAGCAAGCATAAGCTGCTACGAGATCTAATTTTGGTAGAAAAACCGGACATCATGCTACTCCAAGAAACAAAATGCACCACTGAGGACATAGACAGGCTCCTCCCCTATTGTTGGAAGCAAGGAGAGGCGGTTTCCACAGCGGCCACCTGCATGGTAGGAGGCCTAGCTATGCTATGGAACCCCAACACAACCCTCTTGGAAAACTTCACCACTACCAATTGGTCCATTACAGCAAACTATAGGCTCATTGGCTCCAACAAACCTGGTTTCCTTACTAATGTCTATGGGCCAGCCAGCCCTGGGGATAAGCAGGCCTTTCTCAACAACCTGGAGTACCTGTCCACCTTAGTCGATAGCAACAAATGAATTGTTGGGGGAGACTTCAATCTCATTCACAACCTAAAGGAAAAAAAAGGAGGCACTTGGCACCTGGATCGGGAAGCCAGTGACTTCGGTAGCTTTATTGACAACAACAACCTCATAGACCTAGAAACACCCAATGGAACTCACACCTAGACAAATAGAAGAACTGGAACTCATCAAATTGCCTACAGACTAGATCATTTCCTAATTTCTGAATCCCTCATGCTAGAGGACACAGCTCTGGAGTCAAGGATTTTAGATTGGCACGGTTCGAATCACTGGCCCATCCATCTTTGGTTAGAAGTGTCAGCCACCCCAGGTCAAAAACCCTTTAGATTTGAACAGTTTTGGCTCAGCCACCCAGATTTTCACAACAAGATCCAGGCTTGGCAGAAAGAGGCAGAGATACCCCATGGCTCCAAAATGTACCATTTCTAGCAAAGTCTCAAGAACCTCAAGCAACAACTTAGACAATGGAACAGGCAAACCTTTGCCAACATCTTTGACTCCCAAAGGCAGTTGACTGAAAAAATGAGAGTGACGCAGATACAGATCTAGGAGCAAGGTCTTACGGAAGATCTTAAAATCACAGAGGCAGATATTAATCAACAGGTGGAGGCAAGGAAAGCCCAAGAAGAGACTCTCTGGAAGAAAAAATTTCGTGTTCAATGGCTCAAGTAAGGGGATCGAAACACTAAATGTTTTCATAGAACCACCATTCATCGACGGCATACCAACAGAATCACTCAGTTAACCTCCACCAATGAACAACTTATCCATTCCCACGAGGAACTAGAAAAGGAACTGGTCTCTTTTTACAAGGATCTCCTCACGGAACCCCTAGCGGATAGATCACAAGCCATTGCCAAGATCACGCAGCATATACCCACCCTAATAACTCCAAAACAGAACTCCGCTCTGCTCAGGCCCATTGCTATTGAGGAGGTAGATCAAGCGCTTTAGAACACCCCCAAAGGCAAGGCTCCAGGTCTAGATGGATTCACTAGTGATTTCTTCCACCATTGCTGGTAGATGATCAGGGAAGAGGTCTGGGAAATCATTGAAGACTCCCGATCTTCAGGACAAGTCCTCCCAACTCTTAATGTGACTTTCCTTTCACTCATACCCAAGGAGGGGAAGATCTCTCATCCCACACAGTTCCGTCCCATTGCACTGTGCAATGTCATCTACAAACTCCTAACGAAAGTGATTGCTAGAAGACTCAAGCCCATCCTACCAGGGATCATCTCTCTGGAACAATCGGGTTATGTCGAAGGCAGGAAGATCATGGAYARCATMATCTTAGMTCATGAAGTTATCCACTCCTTGYAGAAGACYCGAATGCCAGGTATGATACTTAAACTTGATCTTTCTAAAGCCTTTGACAAGTTAAGTTGGGACTACATGCGTGCAATGCTCTTGGCCTTTGGATTTGACCATCTTTGGGTCGAGTGGATTCTAAATCTCACCTCCTCATCTTTTTTATCTATCTTGGTTAGTGGGGTTCCCTCCCGTCCTTTTTCTCCCCCCAGGGGAATCGGACAAGGAGACCCACTGTCCCCTTTCCTTTTCATTATCATGGCCGAGGGGCTCAGTCATTCCATTCATGCAGCCATAGCAAGCAACTCGCTGATGGGTCTACCTCTGCATGGTATCTCCCCCACAATCTATCATAGCCAATTTGTTGATGATACCCTGATGATGGGCTCCCCCACAGTTAAAGAATCCCACTCTTTCCTCTCGATCCTTCAATCTTTCTCTGAGGCCTCAGGACTGGACTTCAATAAAGACAAATCCCAGATCTTCTTCTTCAACATGCCTGCTCCAATCCAAAACAATATCTCTATCATCCTAGGATTCACAAGAAGCTCCCTTCCATCCAAATACCTTGGCATTCCCCTGCTAGACAATGCCCTCAGAAAATCCTCTTGGGAGCATCTCCTCTCCTCGTTTGCTAAAAGGATTTCTTCTTGGACCTACAGAGCCCTAAACTTTCCTAGCCACCTCATTCTTCTCAAAGTTGTGCTTCAAGCCCTTCCAATCTACACCTTCTCGGTGCTGGCTGCCCTGAATTTTATCCTTACAACCATAAGGAATTTGCAGAGGAACTTCCTATGGCAGGGACTCAATACAGGGAAAAAACTTGCACTGATCAGCTGGGAAAAATTTTGCAATCCCAAAACTCAGGGAGGACTTGGAATAAGGGACCCCTCAATCATGAACAAAGTCCTTAGTGCCAAGATCTGGTGGTGATGGCTAAAAAGACCCAATGACTTATGGGCTAAGCTATGGAGAGGAAAATATGCGCCCAATATGGTGGAAAGAAACTTGATCAGGTGGAATGGGGACAACCCTGGATCTTTAATCTGGGTTGTAGCTAAGCAAAACCAACATCTGGTAACGAATCACACTTTCTAGGAAATCCGGAATGGGAAAACAACCCTCTTCTAGAGGGATTCACGGCAGCAGTGGCCAACCCTAGACCAGGAAGAATGGGCTGACAGTATTAGCATACCAGCTACTCAGGCGGGACTGACAAAGGTAGCAGACTAATGGTAAGATGACCCAACAAACACCACCTGGAGATGTTGGAATTTAAATAAGGAGCACTTGAATATAGAGGCACATGTGGACCTAAAACCCTGGTATGAGGAATTGAGCAAACAAAAAATTCCCACTCTTATCGGAGAAGACATTCTAAGATGGGGATACTTGCCAAGGGGTACCTTCAGCACAAAAGAGGCCTATGCCATCAAGACTCACTCTGACCCTGAACACATAGGAAGAGTATGGAGCAAAATTTGGGCCCTAAAAAAATGGCCAAAAATTACCCTCTTCCTCTTGCTTGTCACTCATTCGAGCATCCTCACCTGGGATAACCTTTCAAAGTGGGGGTTTGTTGGGATGTCTATCTGCATGCTCTGTGGAGAAGAAGCTGAAACCATGAACAATCTCCTCAATACCTGCTCCTACACAGCTCAAGTCTGGGACCAAAGCGCGCAAATCATGCGCACCTCGGACCACAAATGAGACAGCATCATCAACACTATTGCAGACTAGAGAGACCAGGATTTTCAATCACCCCTTCTTAACCGTATCTGGCAACTACTTCCAGGCTTCATACTCTGGCAAATCTGGAAGGAAAGAAATAGGAGGATCTTCAGAAATACCCAGCTCCCTTGGAAACATTGCTGGAAGCAATGCCACGTCAGTATCCTGGAAACTATCAGCCTCCATCATTGGTCTGCAAAGGATCTGACGGGAACATCTTCTAAAATTACTATCCTTCAGTATTGGAAAATCCCTCTTGCTCAGAACCTGCCCCCTTCCCCCTTCTCACTACCTCTTCAAAGCATCCCATCAATTTGGACTCCCCCTGAGGAGGGCTTCATCAAACTCAATTTCGATGGAGCCTCCAAAGGCAACCCAGGTGCAACAGGTTATGGAGTGGTTTTCCGGAATCACCAAGGACACATCCTTCTCATCAATGCAGGCAGCCTAGGCCACACCACAAACAATGTTGTTGAGCTTTGGGGCTCACCAGAGGATTGCAACTAGAAAAGGAACACAACTACACTAAGCTGATCATAGAAGGGGACTCCCTCGTCATCATTAATCTCTTCAGGATAATTCTAAATGGAGTTGACCCGGATCAAATTTCACCCTGCTGGAGACTCTCTCATGGACTAAAAACAATTGTGAATCTCCTGCAGCCCAACCAGGCCTTCATACCATCTCACATTAGAAGGAAGGTTAATCAGATAGCAGATGACTTGGAAAACTTGGGAACGGATTGGGATGGACTGGAACTCCTGTGCCAAGCATCCCTCAATCCGCAACATCCCATACTCCAGCACTGTAAGCATAAATCCACAGTAGTGGATAATCCCCCAAATCAGGTGTTGGTGCGGGCCACATGGCATCAGGAGGAGGCCCACATAGGCCATCGTGGCGAGAGCCACGTGACGGATTCATGCCAAGTACAGCCGCCACCCCCATGCATTTAATCCCTCCTACGACGTCCGAGGCGCCATTAAGCCTGGTGAGCTTCCCATCTCTGGCTATCATTTCGATGGGCGATTTCATTAAGACTTTGCATGTGGCTCGACCTTCATCTCTACCGCTTGAGCAGACATGGGCCATTCTGGCTTACCTCTTCCTTACGCTCTCCTACTGTGCTTCAAACCCTTCTTACCTGCACCTTGGTGCTCTCCTGCAACTGGTTATTCTCCCGGCCTCTCCGCTCACCTGGGGTTTCTCTCGCAGGCCAACCATTTCTCCTACATGGTCAGCATGCCTAGGCAAAGAGGCGGGCCAAGAAGGGGCTCGTCCTGGACTCCATCCCGGCTACGAGGGCATGTACCTCACCCTAGTTCTCATTTCGGCTTCGGACACCTATCACCCTCACAATCTTCATTGTCCTCGCATTCCTCGCACTCATCGCACTCTTCACAGCCTGACTTGGAACCACTCACCACCTCTTCCCGGCTTAAAGGTTTGGTTCTCATGCACAGTTCGGTTGGCTTACCCTCAGAGCCCTTCCTGGACAGAGCCTCCACTTCTCGGGCACCTCTTGAAGCACCTCCACTTCCCCTGGCCAGCGTACCTTTGCTGGCTTCTGAAACTTTTCACTTCCACCCACCCTTGGAGGTGCAACCAATTCCACATTCTATCTCCGACTCTATCCCAGACGAGCAGATGCAGGACAATATGGACATTCTATATGGGTTGTTCTTCGACCTCCGATAGGGAGTGGATGATCTACAATTCTGGCTGTAGCAACTGGATGGGAAAGCCTCTGTACTCCTCCACATCCTCTCCACCTTCCAGAGAGCAGCAGCGCAAGCCGAGCACGTGCCAGCAGAAAAATTTGGTCAGGGCGAACAGGAGCTTCCAGCGGAGGGTGGCAACCTAGGGCAGGCCATGTAGGTGGATGGGGAGGTGGCAACGGCGGTGGATAATACGGATGCTGATGTGCATATGGAATGGCGAGGAACACCTGTCGAAGAAGAGCTCTGGAACAAGGCCACCCATGCCACCTGGCCAGAATATAAGCCAAATGTATGACCCCTATGGGGACTCTACTTTAGTCTTAGTCTATTACTCTCAGTTATGTTTATAGTTTTACTAGTTTGATAGACATGTAGACCTTAACACTGGTTGGTTGAACTGGTTTCCCCCTTGGGGCAGTTCAGTTACTACAGCCTGGCCATTCTGAACATTCTGCAACTCTCGTTTTTTTTTTGGAGGCTCTTTATACTTTAATGAAATACTCTTACTTACAAAAAAATAAAATAAAATAAAATATTTTTATTAAAAAAGGAAAACATACTATAATATTTAAATTAAATTAAATATAAATATGTTAGTATTATTGAAAAAATGGGTCCCCTCTAGATTTGAAAACCCCCTCTCGATTTGAACTTGTGACCTCTTAGGAGGAAACACATGTTCTTAACCATTAGGCCCATTCAGGTTGTATATAATATGGGCTATCAAATTCATGGTAGATTAGTTAAAAGAATTTTAATAAAGGAAAATAATGAAAGAAAATGTTTAATATTTTTAATTTTTTGGTTTGTCATAAATTTTGTAATTATTGTCAAGAATGTAATTAAAATTGATATAATTATTACTTTTATGTGAAAATGAATTTAATTTTTTTGAATATTCATATTACCATTACACTCTACAATTAAAAAAAAAATAATTAATAATTCATTTAGTATATATAAAATAAAAATATTCATTTTGATGATATTAAAAGAGTTGAAGATAAAATACACTTTCTCTTAAAATGTTTTATGTACATCTACATTAAATATGAATTTCAAAATATCCCTTATAATATTAATCTTTTTAAATTTCTTTCCTTTTTAATTTCGATAAATCCATATTAATTTTAAGGAAAGTTAAGCATCATCATCATAATAATTTTTAAAAAATATAAAAAAAATACAAATATTTAAAATAATTAAATTGAATGTGTAAAAAATAAAAGATATTACGTTTATTTTGTAAAATCAAATTTTATTTATGATGATTAGATAAAGAATAACTAGATTAAAATTTTATATTTAAAAAATGTTAAATAAAATTATTTTATAAAATTTATAGTAATATTTAAAATATGTTATATTATATTATTATATGATATGTAATATTGAAAGATAAAAATGATAAACATATTTTTCATATTTTTAATATTAAAAATGATGTTCCTATAAAATTTAAAGATATATTTAAAATAAAAATAAAATAATTAAGAAGAAGAAATAAAAATGTTATAAATATTTAATAGTTTTTAATTTGTAAGAAGAAAATTATTTTTCAACCTTATGAGTTTAAAGAATAAAATGAATATCACTAAAATGAGGACCAAGACTTATGACATTTATAGAGAAAATAGTCATTGGAATGACCAAACAATATACTATAATGTAGGAATCTATAAAATTCATGATACAAAGTTGGTTGAGGATGAGCATCATTTATTTTTTACTTTCCCTATCCTTAATAATATAAGACATAAATTTACCTAATTTCATATCATTAAAAACAATAATTTTTCATTAAAATTATTTGATGGCCTAATGCCATGCACCAAAGTTCCTTGTGAATTATGGAGTTTCACCCTAGATGAAATGTCGTTGTAGTCATGGTCTATTCAACCCCTTCTTAGAGTGTACACTATCACCAACGAATTTGAACCACTTTTTTACTTCATCCCTTGGCTTGTCCTTCTCCCCAAAAACATATCACCCCCCAAGGGTCATAGTCAATGTGGGCAAACATAAAAAAATTGTTGTTTGTACCAATGCTCTAAGGAGTATCTTCATTGATTTCCATCTCCATAACTAGATTTTTATACATATTTATTTTGTATAGAATAGAGGGTCTTCACGATTTCTACTAATGTTTTTTCCATGCAATTCCAATTATAAGTGAAGTCAAATTCAAAACCCAAGTACTTGTAATAAGGAAGCATTTGCAATTCGAAACCCAAGTACTTGTAAGAAGAAAGAATTTCCAATTCTTCACCATTAATTGAGTAGCTATCACCATTACCTTTGTTTTTCCATTAGGTTTGTTTTGTTTACATTAATGTTCATTTCAAAGTAGAAAAAAATAAATCATGTAAGGCATCTAGATGTCTTTATTGAATACAATCTTTGTTCTTTTCCAATAACACATCATCTACATTTTATAAGTCGACAATTAAAAATCCTAACTTTCTATCCACTTTCCTCGTTCCCCATCCTTTGTAATTTAATATTCAGAAGCATATATAAACAAGCCAAATAATGTTCAAGAAGGAGGACGTCCTTGTTTCACCCAGATATTACTATTGATTTTGATTTTGCTTCCCTTTTTCATTAATGGGTGATCCATGAAGATCTTCATGTTTGACAAATTCAAGTCAATTCCAATTTCTATACAGAAATGTCCACACAAAGAATAGCTCATAGGGAGATTTCCAACACAATTTGAACAAGGTCAATTGGAATTTGTATGTGAAAGAAAAGGCTCCTTAAAGTTTTGGGGAAAAGTCTAAAAGATAAAATGGAGTGATTAAATTTTTAGCTTAGGTGCTCCTGCATTTTTCATTTTTATTGTACTAAGGAAACTAATTCATGTGAGAGATATGCAATATTTCAATTTCATAGTCTCAAGGGAAAGTTGAGATTCTGATGGACATAGTTAAGATTCTCATGGGCATAGTTGATATATGTTCCTGACCAATCCCTTGATTTGTGCACATATCCTAGTTTATTGTATCTAGAGAGTTATTCCATCCTTGGTATGTTGAGGTGGTCCTCAACAACAATGAATTATTTAAGTAGACATAGACAATTTGGTCGTAGGAGAGAGAAAAGAGTATTCATAAACTATTTGAAGAAGAATAAGCACTTTAATAAAAAAAAAAAAAATTATTATACCTTTTGTAAAAGGAAATTAAGCCCCTTATTGGGATAATTGAGCCCCTCATTGAGAGAATTTGTAAGCACTTTATTTCAAGAATATTGTAGCCCTTTGTAAAGGAGAACCATCCCCTTATTGGGAGAAGAATCAAAACCTTTTTGTAAAGGGGAAGCCCTCTTCGAAGGAGTGATAATGAAGCAATTCATTGATTGAGTGAACCCGAAGACATAGCCAACAGTTGGTGAACTCCATCATCAATATGGTTTTCATATTTTTTATGTGCTTTTTTTTTACATCAATTTTAAATGTTGAATTATGTTGCGAAATTTCATGTTAAGAATGGAAAATTGAGATATCTATAAAGTATTTGGAATGGAGAAAACCTAATTTAGTTTTAAATTTCCCATTTTTGGATCAAGTTGGCATCAGAGCAGGTTATTCAAAGGGTGTTAACATTTTTCTACTTTGTGTTATATTCTTCCATTTGTTGCATTTGAAATTCAGAAGTGCATGCTTCTTGGTTGAAAAAGGAGAACCATGGGGAAAAATATGAAGAGAGAAAGGCTTCAGGAGCTTGAATACATAAAACAATAGATTTAGGAGGAAAACTCTAAATTGAGAAGGAGATTTCTATTCTTTGAGGATCAAAATCAAGAGTTGCAATATAGAGTATTGTTCCATGGATAATTTGTTATTGTAATCATCCAAGATATGCAAACTGAGTTGCAAGACAAGTAAGAGATTATGGAGAAGTTCCTTAATAGTGAACAAGTGGTGGAGAAAGAAGAGTCTACCATGCAAAGGATACCATCATCTACCACAAATGATCAAACCATAACTAAGGTATGCATTGTAAGTAATTGACCATGTTCTTCCCATCAATATGTATATTTTTCTTTTGTTGAATTTGAGAAGAATACTTGGGGTATTGGCTCTAGGTTTGTAGATAAGATGGAATTTTATGAAAAGGGGATTGGAATCAATGGAAAATGAATGACTGATCCCATATAGGTTGAGTAAATACTTCATTATGCAGGTTTGATGTATGGAAAATTAAAAGTTGGAGAATTCTCCAAGGTAGCTCCAATATAGTTGGAGAAATAAAAGCTTCAAGAGAAGAGCCTGAGCCAATAGATCTATATAAACAACCTATCAAAGGAGATGTAACACCACTCCATGATGGTGAGAGAAAGTGAAAGTTAGAATCATGAAAGGTACAACCTTTCAATCTTGGGAAAAAGAACAAATAATGAATGCAAAGCATCTCCAAAGATAGATGAACATCCCATGGGAGGAGGTAAATCATTTTCCCCTGATCAGAATTGCACAAGCATGAGTACTCCAATGTTTTATTCAATTACGATAAGAATTGCCATGTAGCACAAAATTTGTGATATCCATATCCATGTACTTTTTGTGGATTATGTAACCATAGTGTGGCCATGTGTTGGAAGAGAAATTCCTTACACAGGAAGATCATGTCATATGGGAAGGAGACAAGAAACAAAGACCATTGTCCAAGTCAAAATGTGGAGAATGGTAGGAAGGGTTTGATGTCAAGGAGAATGGGAAATCATTGATGAAATAATTGTAATATGAGCGGTCATTGGGTTGATAAATGTTGGAAGATTGATTCACAACTTCCTCCAAAGAAATGCAAAGAAGTTGTGCAAAATCCCATAAAAGAAGAGGTAGCACATGAAAGAGTTTGTCAAGCACCAACAGTCCAAGGGGAAACCCATGAAAAATATCACTTGTCCAAGGAAGATACCATCAAGAGGAAGCAACCCCAAGAGGACCACCTGTTAGAATGGCTTGATGCCATGAATGAATGGAATGGTGATGAAATGATTTCAACATAGATCATATCTCTTTGAAGGTCATGATCTAGTCAAAGGTTTGGTAGTAGATTCCCTATATGTAAATTCTCACCTCTCTTAGCTCTTTATATTGGCTACCAAAAAGTCTAAGAAGTCTCATTCTCAGTCTGTTAACCCATGGATTTTCCCATTTAGAAATATTGAGGGTTAGGGTCCAATATATTTCACTTATTGGCATTCATATAGTTCTTTCAGAGATAGCACTTGGTTAGTATTGTTGAAGTTTTTACTTATAAAACTAGAAGTTATGATTCTTCTTTATTATTATAACCATTTATCACATTAGCTGCATAAATAAGATCACTAAAACAGAGGCAATCACAAAAAAATAGAGAAACACATTTTATCTTGGGAAACCCTCATGGGGGAGAAAACCCAGCAAAAACTTCCTCAATATAGATAGAACAAAGACTGAACATAATATCCTCCTCTACTCCTTCACTAGCAAGAGTAGAGCACCACTTAACCAAGAAATACCAAAACATAAACCAAGACCCTCCTTGACATCACCCCTAGTTGCATCAGTTTCTCTTCCAAGACTTGAGCACTACAGAGATGAGTAGTGAGCGTGTCAAATTGAGGCATTGGCCTCTCTTATAATTAGTGGTTTGGCCATCCTATAATTAGGTTTGGGCCGACCTGTCACTTTACCCTCTTAATTTATAATTAACTATCAAGGCACAATAGAGTTGACTTTTACTAAGGCACAATAGTGCCTAATTAAATATAATATAATAATATTATTCAGCTCTCTCTCAGGTAGAATATTCTTCCAAGTTACAATATTTCAACACCCCCTTTTAACAATAAGGGTATTCTACTGAAAACATTAATAAAAATTGACTGGAATCAATACATCATCAAGAGGAGAATGCATCATCATCAACATCGGGAACACTGTCAGTCATATCTATAGGTCATCAAAAAAAATTCTCATCATCAACATCAGTAGAAACTGAACATCATCATCTTTTGTAGCGTGGAGTTGGAGTAACATCATCATCAACAACATGAAGCTGGAACATCAACATCAACAACACAAATCTAGAATAACATCATCATCATCAACAATATGAATCCTAAACATCAACGTCATCAACAACACGAAGTTGGAAAAACAACTTCAATAACACAAAGATGGAACATCATCATCTATATGTGGCAACAAAATGAAGCAAGTGCATCAACAACAACATTTGTGGTACTCTAATAGAACTTCCTTATTGGACCTTCAAGATTTTCCCAGAAATCATAAGATTCCCTAGGATATAAAATCCTAACAAGCCTCCACGTGGTACTTTGACAGACCATCCTTACCGGACCTTTGAGATCTACCCAAGAATCATAAGATTCCCTAGGATATAAAATCCTAACTTAGATATCACTAGTGACCACAACTGGCATATACATGCATAGGTACTCTGAGAGGTCGTCCTTACAGGACCTTCAGAATCTTCCCAGGGATGATCAGTCCCTTAGTATATAAAATCCTAACTAAGCTAGCCATTGTTGGTCAGGACACCATAGTGTCATCAACATTACTTCCCATTTCGAGGGAGGTCCTTTCAAATTACACCAAGCTTGTATCGGAAGTACTCAAACTTCACATGAGACATAGGCTTAGTCAACACATCTGCAACCTTCTCATCCGTGCCAACATATTGGAGCTTTACAACTCCCTTTTGCACCATGTCACAAATGTAGTGATATTGGATCTTTATGTGCTTCATCTTATCATGGAACATTGGGTTCTTTGTCATATTTATGCAACTCTCGTTATCACATAGAATCATGGTAGCTTCCATCTCCAAATCGAACAGACCTGTCAGCAACTTCCAAAGCCATATGAATTCAAAACTAGCGGAGTATGCTGCAATGTACTCTGCTTATTCCATACTAAGAGAAATACTGGATTGCTTCCTCCTTATCCACAAAGTCATGGCTGACCCCAAACTGAAACAACATCTTGAAGTGATTTTTTTGTCTGAAACACTTCCAGCCCAATCTGAATCAATATAGCCATAAAATCTGAAGTCACATTCTCCAGTATAAAAGAGGCCATATTCCAACATACCCTTAATTTATCTCATTACATTCTCTGTAGCTACAAGTTAAACACATATGCGATCCACCAAATAATGACTCAAGGTATTCACAACAAAGCATATATCGGGTTTGGTGTTCATCATATGCATCAACGAACCAATCATCTATCTTTATAGAGTAACATCAATTATTTCTGATGAAGTATCAACCAATAACTTAAGATTCGTCTACATAGGAGTGGACATAGCTCTACAGACCATCATATCGAATCTCTTCAGAATTTCCACAGCATACTTTCCTTGATTAAGGAAAATCTATTATGGAATCTTCCATACTTCAAGACCTAAGAAATAATGCATCGGGCCTAGGTCCTTCATTTCAAATTCAGCGGAAAGATTTTTCTTACAATTTGTGATGATATTTTCTTCATCGGTCAAGAATATGTCATCCACATATAGAAACAATATAACTAGTCCATCATTCTCAATCTTGAAGTAAAGTTTGGGATCAACTTTACTCTTGGTAAAGCCCAATCTCATCAGAAAACTATCATTCCTGCCATACCAAGCTCTTGGATCTTGCTTCAACTTGCAGAAATGAGTCTTTCTATATTGTACTTCGAAACCAACCTTTCACATCACATTGTACCAACCTAGTACACTAGCTCAGCTACAACTAAATATGCATAATCATGTGTTGATTTTATGTGTTTTCTGCAAAGCACTATCTGTCTCACTACTTGAGAGTATGTCGTCTACTCTCTCTGCAGTTGTTCCTTCTAGAACTAGGACTGTCACCTGTAGCTAATATTTCTGAAGCTGAGAATAACTACTTTATTCTCACTATAGTTGTTGAACTATGAGAGTAGCTCCTCTACTCCATCACGACAACATTTTCTTCTGAAACCAAGAGTGGCTCAATGAATGACACTAAGGGTAGCTTATCCTCTTTCTCTGGAGGTAACTCAATCTTTTATTGTATTCTTGTCTCCATGTCCCGACTAATGTATTGCACCAACTGGAACTTGAGATAACTCAATCTAAAATACAGGGATCATCATACCTTATCCCTCTGAATCTCATACCATGTCAGATTGTTTTAATGAATCATGTTTGTTCTATATATACTTATTCTAATTACTGGAGAAATTGTCCCATCATAGTCTTCTCCCTCTTGCTGGGAGAATCCTCTGGACACAAATCAATATTTATACAACTCTATACTATTATATGCAGCATGCTTGATCTTTTAGATCAATCTTTGGAAGTCACCATTGAATTCCCTTATGGTATTAAGGCAAAATCCATATCCCAGTCCTTTTGACTGGCTTCTTCCTGTGTCATTGAAATAAGGGAATCTTCTCAGGAGATTTCATGTCTCCTAGAGGTCTATGAAGCTACGATCTAGTCTTCTCAACTCATGGCATCTGTCTATTAGTCCTGGAAGACATCTCTTCTTTTTTTTCCATATGATCCTCTCTAAGATCAGGCTCACTCTGAGTCTCCATGCTCCCTCTAAATATTGTCTCCCTCTAATTATATATAATCTTCAGAGACATCTTCTCCCTATTAGATGGCACATCAATACTATATGTCTTTGCATCCTGCAAAGTGTCACGGGCCCATGCTCATCTCTTTCTAGTTACTGCATTGATTCTGGGTAGGCCCTTCTGGATCTACTAACTCTTCCTGATTATCTGAAGAGTGATTAACTGCACCAAAGGGATTTATTCGGTCATCTTTGGAGCCTTCTGCTCCTCATGATATGTTTCCATATGAGTTTTTCTATATCAAGCAAAAGTAGATTTTTCTTCTTATTCTTCAATACATGGATGTATACGGTCATGTATATGACTTGGATAGTCTTCTCCATGTCTCATCTAATATTTTTCCTCCTGCAACTGTCACTATATCTCCCTCAGGGTTATCACTTGTGACCTTCCCGAAACAAAAAAAACAAGGGAGAAACAATAGACAAGAATAATACTCTTTATAATAATAAATTAATAGCAGTAACAATCGTCACAGTAGCTCCTTTAGAGATATCACTTGTGACCTATCTGAAAAAAGGGTAGAAAGTAAGAAATACAATAATAAGGAATGAGAGAAACACTCTTCTAGTGTTGTGATCAATCATTCCTCCATGGTAACCTGGAAAAAAAAACAAGAAGTTTCTCCTAGAGGAGATGTTATTTATATCTATTGAATGATTATAGTAAGAATTTATCTCAAGAGTTCTCACATGCTACCAAGTATTCAATAATGAAAAATTTCAAAGATTGCTATCAAAACTATAGTGTTTAGCAGTTATCAAACTTGATATGTGTAAATTTGAATCTTATTAATTTAATCATTCAAACCTGGAACCTGGAGTCTTTTCCTTAATAATGAGTGTGTTTCTTTTCTTTCGAGTCTCCTTCACTCAATATGACAAGTACTTTCTTCAACCTTTCCTCTGTACTAAGACAATATGTTATCTTGACAAAATTTTGAGTTAGGGAATAAGCTCTATAATCTCAACTTTAATCAATCTAACACTTTGACTTTAATTTTGACCAATGGTTAGTATGATAAATTAAACAGATCAAAATGCAACCTAGATATTCATAAGATTACAATAATTCCATAATAAGTAGAGGCATATCAAAGTAATCAAACCCGGGGTGGATGTTTCCTCTGAATGTGTTGGATCTGAGATCCTTATGCATCTATGATTGTTGCTTAGACAAATGATCTGTTCTCCTGCAAATACTCTTTAGAATAATGATGCAGTTTGAACATATGTAAGTACATACCTTTGAAAGTATCGCCAGGTAGTGGCACCATCTAGCAGCATCGGAAAGCAATAACAAACCTTTTAAACTTCAAGGGTTCTTCAACTTGTAAATTAAAGTTAGTTGGATATTTTCTTTGGTAAGGCACACTAGCACAATAAAAAACAGTCACAACACTTCAAAAAAACTTTCACTGCAACTAGTGCTAGCACTGCAACCGGTGTTGCAACTGGCATGAAAGAACTCGCACGAAGGAATTGACACTATAATTGCAACTGGTACTACAACTGGTACTTCAACTGCAACTGCAACCACAACTTAGGGTTTTATGAGGAAACCCTAATTTTTCAAACTTAAAACTTTGGAATTATGATCTAGGGACTAGATGCACCCTCCAAGGACGAGCTCCTAGATGTGGCTACTTCCCCCAATGTCCTCCTTAAATAGGGAAAACGTCACACTTAGGGTTGATGAAGAAACCTTAATTCTACAGTAGTTGCAATCTGAAAAAATGGATTTTGGAGAGGGTGCGTTGAGGCTAGTCACTTCTTATAAACTGTGAGTTGGTCTCTTTCAGGCCTGCTCGATACCATGTTGAATGTTTTACTTATACAGCTAGTAGTTATGATTATTCTTTATTATTATAATAATTTATCACATTAGTTGCATAAATAAGATCACTGAAAGAGAAGCAATCACAGAAACAATAGAGACATACATTTTATCCTGGGAAAAACCCTCATGGGGGATAAAACCTCGCAAAAAATTCCTCAATATAGATATACCAAAGACTGAACAAAATATCCTCATGTACTCCTTCACTAGGAATAGTAGCGCACCACTTAACCAAGAAATACCAAAACATAGACCAAGACCCTCCTTGATGTCACCCCTAGTTGCAACAGTTTCTCCTCCAAGACTTGCACACTGTAGAGTTGAGTAGTGAGTGTGTCCAAATGAGGCACTGGCCTCTCTTATAATAGTGGTATGTCCAGCCTATAATTAGGTCTGGGCCAACTTGTCACTTTACCCACTTAATTTACAATTAATTGTCAAGGCACAATAGGGCCGACTTTTACTAAGGCACGATAGGGCCTAATTAAATATAATATA
>JASDQU010226159.1:0-11292 GCA_032191745.1 Picea mariana | reverse complement strand
CTGGTAATTGCAGCTTGCCTCATAAGATAATGAGCAAGTGAGTTGTGTGATAAAGTGAGGCACTAGCCTCCTATATATACAAGACTGGCACGTGTGAGAGGGTTTCACTGGCAGGGCCAACCTCTCACTCTGGGTGGGTAAACCCACCTTTAAATTAATTCTGGGTCTCAATAATAACTGTTGGGACCGACTTCTTATTCTGCCCATTATAATTGTCCGATGACCAATCCGCAAAAGGGGATTTGGTCCTAATACAATTACCGACATGATTAATCCACAATGGGGATTAATCCAATGAATAAAATAACAATAATAATAAGAATGCTCTTCGCAGTTACATTATTTCAACACTTGGATGAATGTTACATGGTAAACTAGGGTTTGATATCTCATTTTCTTGGATTAGGTAAGGAAAAATCTGCATATGCTATTTCTTTCTTGCTTATTTTGGTTATTGTTGGTGGAAACCCTAGGGAGGAGTATTTTAGATACACCCTCCATCATTGCTTCATCTCCTTGTTAAAATTTTAAGTCTTTCGTTTTTGCAAGGGTTGCTAGGAGGAATACGAGTGTGTATACCCTCCTAGATTTACCGTAAGTTTTGTTGGCATTGTTAAATTTTGAGCTTGATTTCTTAAGCGGATTATTTCTTTGATTCTTCAACACTTTGCTTCCAGCTTAATACATTTCAACAATATAGAATCATAACTGAATAACAATAATCATGAAGATACGTAGGCATGCACATCAACAACACATATACCCTGGGGAAACCCTGTACAGGGAGAAAAACCCCAACAAACGATATTCCTTTATTGCATTAATAATGTAAGATCACTTACAAACATCCACCATGAAAACCCTGCTCTTAAAGAGCTTGTCAAGTTGACTCTGACCTGACAGAGAACTAAGAGACCTTGTTCATATAGACGTATCCGAGTTTCTTTCAAAAGACTGAGATATATCGGCTCTGATATGAGATGTTGAAGCTACCTCTAATTGACTGATATGCGCCTCTGATATGTTGTTACTACAGGACTATTATGCGCCTTGGTATGCTGCCTTTATACGGTGATAATACAGCACTGTTATGCGCATTGGTATGTTGTCTCTATATGCTGATATGCGCCTCTATTATGTTGTTACTACAACATTGTTATGCGCCTCTATTATGTTGTTACTACAACATTGTTATGCGCCTTGGTATGCTGCCTCTATACGCTGATAATACAACATTGTTATGCGCCTTGGTATGCTGCCTTTATAACAGTGTGCCTTGGTATGCTGCCTTTATACGTTGATAATACAACACTGTTATGCGCCTTGGTATGCTGCCTTTACATGCTGATATGCGCCTCTGTTATGTTGTTACTACAGCACTGTTATGCGCCTTGGTATGTTGCCTATATATGTTGATATTCGCCTCAGATATGTTGTCTCTACATTCACCCTTACCCTGCATAACCATTGTGTTGAAGAGAGGGGTCGACCTTTGCTTATAAGGGAGTGAAGAGGAGAAGTAAATGGCGCGAAGTAGGAACTTGTTTGCATGATTTAACATAACTCAACTTCACACTTTAGTTCGAAATTAGAACTAGACTTGAGACTTCAGTTACAACTCACCCTTGACTTGGCATCCATGCGTACTAACTTAGCATGCACATGTCATGCATGCATGCAACATGTAACTATACATGCATGCAACATGCGACAACTTGACAACAATGTCTTTGACTTAGAGATGCAACTTTGACTTCTACAACTCTACTCTTTACAAGGCAATTTGAATTTCTCTTCATGGTGGATAATGTTACACATGCCAACGCACTAGATCAATACATTTATATCATTTGCAATATCAGGAATATCATTTGTTTCTAGCTCATAGGAATTTTATATTCAACCTAACTTTTGCTAGATGCTTTGACTTTTTCTCATGGCTCACAAAGCTTGACTAGGCTCACAGAGGTTGTACGTTCCCCCTGAATATTGCACTAGTCTGTCTATGCTCACAGAGGTTGTACGTTCCCCTGACTTTTGCACTAGATTGTCTATGGTCAAAGAGGTTGTACGTTCCCCCTGACTTTTGCATTAGACTTACATATCATCTCGTTCATCCTTACTTTTGGTTTTACTCACAGAGGTTGTACGTTCCCCCTGGCTTTTGTGAATACCTCACAAGACTGGTTGATTCTCCAAATCTCCCTGGCTAGCCTCAAGGTGGCCCATATGGCCTCTCATTGGAGAATGACTGTCAATGCTGCCAAATTTAACACTCCCTCTCAGCGAGGGAGTCATTCTCAACCACACCAAGCTTGCCTCTTAGCTGCACAAACTGTCTCAAGGTCGGAGGCTTGATCACATATCAGCTACCTACTCGCTTGTGGATATGTGTCGTAACTTTACAGTTTTTCTTTGGACCAAGTCTCGGATGTAGTGGTACTTCATGTCAATATGTTTTGACCTGTCGTGAAATATCGGGTTCTCTGTCAATTTTATGCAACTTTGATTATCACAGTGAACCACCGTCGTCTCGAGCTTGTCACCAAACAACCCAGAAACCAATTTTCTGAGCCATACTACTTCCTTTCTAGCATCACTTGCTGTAATGTACTCAACCTCTGTTGTACTCTGTGCAATGGATCCCTCTTTTTGGCTTAACCAAGAGATCATAGCGGATCCTAAATTGAAGCAGTATCCGGAAGTACTCTTCTGATCCACTGGACTTCCTGCCCAGTCAGCATATGCATACCCATGCAAAAATAAACCACCACTGGATGTATATCTCAAACCATAAATAATGGTCCCTCTGAGATATCTGAAGATGTGCTTTGCTGCCACCCAGTGTCTCTGTCTCGGTTCAGTCATGAACTGACTCATTGCAATCACTGCATAGCATATATCTGGCCTGGTGTGGATCATGTACATCAATGATCCAATCAACTGCCTATACATGGTGGGATCCACCAAATCTGAACCTGTATCAGAATCATGCAGCTTCCTCAAGTTGGTAACCATCAGAGTAGACATGGATTTGCAATCCATCATACCAAACCTCTTTAGTACATCCACTGTGTATTTTCCTTGTGCCAAAAATATCTCACCATGTCTTTGCCACACTTCCAATACAAGGAAGTAATGCATCAAGCCTAAGTCTTTCATCTCAAATTTTGAGGTTAGCTCCCTCTTACACCAGGCTATTAGCCCTTCATCTCCTGTTAGAAAGAGATCATCAACATACAAGATTAGTATAACAGATTCGTTACCTCTTACCTTGAAGTACAGATTTGCATCAACATCACTTTTCTTAAAGCCCAGGCTTTTAAGAAAGCCATCAATCTTGTCATACCAAACTCTGGGAGCCTGCTTAAGACCATACAAGGCCTTCCTTAGCTTGCATACATGAGTGCCTTTGTTATGCAATACAAAACCATCTGGTTGTTCCACAAAGACCTCTTGTTCAATCTTTCCATTCAAGAATGTTGTTTTTACATCCATCCGATGTAGCTTCCAACCAAGAACGGAAGCTAAAGCAATAATAGTTCGAATGGAGGTATATCTGGCTACAGGGGAAAAAGTCTCTTCGTAGTCGATTCCTTCTTTCTAAGTGAAGCCTCTAGCTACAATTCATGCTTTGAACTTTTCCACACTTTCATCAGCTACATGTTTGATTTTATAGATCCATTTGGAAGAAACCATTGATTTGTCCTTTGGCCTCGGCACAATATCCCAAACATTGTTCTTTAGAATAGACCTGTATTCCTCAAGCATGGAACCCTTCCATACTTGTAACTTATCTGCTTCTTCAAATGAAGAAGGTTTGGCATCATTGATGCTGCTCATCAGTGCAACATAGCCTCCAAACCTGTGAAGCCTCTTACTTTCCCTAAAAGTTCCTTTGGGAGAGGCTATCCTTTCTACTTCCTGCACTATTTCTTTAAGCCACCTTGGCTTCCTTTTGGCTGGAGGTTCTTCAAGAGTTCTTTCTAACTCTTCAGCAGGTTCTAGGGGCTCATTACTTGGCCCTTCATGAGGTTCCTCCCTCTGATCATCTGACTCTTCATTTTCAGAAGAGGGTGAAGCTGGCTGAACTGTTTTTGATTCCTGCTAAAGCTCTCTGGATTTCTTGAATGCGGCTTCCTCATGGAAAGTCACATCTCTACTTACCTCTATCTGCCTCTGAACTGGTACATAAATCCTGTAAGCCTTGGAGTTCTCGATGTACCCCACAAAAAACCCTTTCTTGCCTGAGGGTTCCATCTTTGTCCTCTTTTCCTTAGGGACATGAATATACACAAGACACCCAAATATCCTTAGATGCCCTACTTCAGGTTTGATCCCTGAGAAGACCTCTTCAGGAGTCTTGTCCTTCAAGATAGCAAGTGGACACCTGTTCTAAATTTACACAGCAGTGGAGGTAGCTTCTGCTCATAAAGAATTTGGTAAATCCTAGTCAAACATCATTGCTTTCGTTGCCTCACAAATTGCCCTGTTTTTCCTCTCAGCAACTCCATTTTGTTGAGGGTTATATGGCACGGTCAACTATCTCTTGATTCCTGCTAAATTGCAAAAATCCTCAAACTGGAGAGATTTAAACTCTCCTCCATTGTCTGTTCTAAGGGTTCTGATGTGATTCCCTATCTGTTTTTCAATAAAGGCTTTATACTCTTTGAATTTATCAAATGTGTCACATTTAGCTTTAAGGAAATATATCCAACATTTTATTGAGTAATCATCAATAAAAATGGCATAACGCAGACAACCACTGAGTGAGGGAGATGACATGGGACCACATACATCAGAATGAACCAAATCTAAAATTCCCTAAGCTCTATTGTCGCTACTAGGAAATGCTTTCTTTATATTTTTACCTAGCATGCATCCCTTACAAATTTCATTTTTACTAAGAGAAATAGAGGGCATGCCACATACCATGTTCTGTAGATATGGAAGTGCTTTGTAATGAAGATGTCTAAGTCTTCTATGCCACAACTCGCTGGATCTGGTCGCATCATGAGCCAATGCCTGAACTGACTGTATTGACACAACGTACAGTCCTCCTCTACAAGTTCCAATGGGTTCTGTTGTACTTAAGTGGCTACCTTTAGCCCACAATAGTGCCTTCCTGTCCTTGAAGGTCACCCAATATCCCTTGTCCTCAAGGATTGCAACTGATAGTAGATTCTTCTTGAGCCCTGGAACATATAATACTTCATCAACATGAAGTCTAGCCCCAGATTCCAATCTGTAGGAGATAGAGCTTACTCCCTCTATCTTGTAACATTTGTCATCCCTAAGCTCAACCTGCTCTACAAAAGATTTTGTCTTGAAATCTGAGAGGATCTCCTTGTACCATGTCATGTGCTTTGATGCACCACTGTCTACTAACCAAGTTTTCGGCCCCGTGAAAACTAAACTGGATAAGGCAGAAACCAAGTAATATTCTTTTCTATTTTCTTTCTCATTAGAAGGACTTTTTTGTTTTCTTTTGGATTCATCATCCTCAGCAGTTGAGGCATGATGTTTCCTTTTCCTTGGATATTTCTTTCTAAACCAACAATCTTTAGCAAAATGACCCAACTTATTACAACTAAAGCATTTAATCTTAGATGTATCAATACTCTTGACTTTGAATGTACCTTTGGTGTTTGGCTTCCTCTGAGAGCCTTTCTGGAAAGTGCCTTTCTTCTTTCCCTTGAATCTTGATGCTAAAGTTGAATGCTCTTCTTTCATTGGCTCACTCCTGTGTAATGTCCCATTCTCCCTAGGCAGACAGAATATCATGGTGGTTTACACAGTTTCCCGTAAACCATTAGACGGATGAGCTAGGGAAATGATATTGGTAAAGTCACTTTCGAATTATAAAGTGAAAACTTAGGAAAAGTGAGTTTATTAATATTAAACCCCTCTTTGAGGGTATTTCTCTCCAATTATTAATTAAATGGATATTTTCATGGAGAAAAAGAAAAGTGAAAGAATAAAAGGACGGTTGAAGGTGGAAAAGGCATTATTGACTATTCATTTAAAAAATTGAGTTTTGGAGAAGAGCTAGAGAACTAGCGAGGGTTTTAGCTGGAAACCCATTTCGGCACCTCGGATTCGGCAGTGAAACTATCTGCCCTAGCCGTGAGATTGGAGAAGTCATTCCGGCTTCTCATTTGCAGATATTGGCAGTGTGATTCGGAGATCTTCATTGAAGAAAGAATTGTGTTTGCAGATTTGGTAAGAAGTGGCATTTTCCCTTTGGCACGAGTTGATAATTTGTGGCATTCCTTGAGCTAGGTGCATCCATCTTTGTCTTGTTGTGTGTGGAACATTGGAGTGGAGTCGAGCCTCTTCTTAGGCGTGGAATTCCCCTGGCTGAGCATGTCCTTCAGTTGGTTATCTTTGTTGATCATCATTTATGAGCTGCGTGTTCATCTGGAGCTGGTCATGTATCTCATCCCTTGGCTGTGTATTCTCCTTGTGCTGCGTGTGAGAGAAAGGGAGACATGGCTGAAGGTAAATCTCTATTGGCTGGCCGTGCTTGCATTGGAGAGAGGCATCGTTGGAGTTTGGGGCTGCCATATCATTCCAGTGAAACAGCAAGACAACAATCACCAGAATCGCCCTCCTTCAGCAAACTCGTGTGGGCAGCTTGGGTATTTTATTATGGCTGTGTGTGTAAGATGAAGGTTCCAGCTACCTACAGCAGGCTTCCTCATCAATTTTGAGAGGTATTCACACCTCAATTTGTTGTCATTGGTTCAGCAATTTATTTTAATAAATAACAGCCAGAATTTAGTGATATTGCTCATTCAAATGTGATGATTCTTCATGGTTATTTTATGGTTTGCTTAATAACATAATACCACCTTATGCACTTCACTTGGGAGGTATAAGGGATTGAAAAACCCCCAAATCACCAAACAAAACACAGAAACACACTGCTGTCTATTTAATTTTCACTTTCAGCAGTCAAATACCAATGCATGCAAAGTGTTTGACGAAAGTCCAACACCAAAACTAGAAGGGTTTTTCCAACTTTGGCAACTTAGAATATTTCATCCTGGTAGCAGTGCGAGTCTCCTCCTAGAGGCAATCATGCCATAACCTCTCAAACATGGGATGAATCTCTCTCCCACTTACACTGGATAAGAAGGTCTCCCATGAAGAAGCAAGACCATCAAATATGGCCTGCACTAAATCATCATTGTCCACTGTCACCCCTGTGACTAAAACCTGATATCTGATCTGGGCTATCCTAGAATAGAAAGATGCTATTGATTCACCTTTCTCCATCTTCAAATACTTAAGCTTGTGCTTAAGTGTCCTCTTCTGACTTGAAGCCTGTTTCTCATACAGATTCACCAAGGTATCCATACAGTCCTTGGCAATCATTAATGAAGTCATTGTCGGCATTAAACTAACTTTGACTGAGTCAAAGATGATTCGCTTGGCCTTTTCTTGACTCTTCCTGAAGGTCGCTCTTCCTAGTGGGTTCCTCCACCACTGTGGTCACATACTGCTCAAGATCATGCTCCTACAAAATATTTGTTATCCGAAACTTCCACATTGAAGTTGGCAGCTCCTTCGAGCCTATCCTTGGCCCTGACTAAAATGGAGGATGCCATGGACCTCACACTAGAAACTTAATCAAGATTGCTTGGATCTGTGTGTACCTATTGTTGCACTTCAACAAGCTTAACACACCCTAAGCTCTGAAACCATGTTAAATTTTGAGCTTGATTTCTTAAGCGGATTATTTCTTTGAATTCTTCAACACTTTGATTCCAACTTAATACATTTCAACAATATAGAATCATAATTGAATAGCAATAATCATGAAGATGTGTAAGCATGCACATCAACAACACATATACCCTGGGGAAACCCTGTACAGGGAGAAAAACCCCAGCAAACGATATTCCTTTATTGCATTAATAATGTAAGATCACTTACAAACATCCACCATGAAAACTCTACTCTTAAAGAGCTTGCCAAGTTGACTCTGACCTGACAGAAAACTAAGATACCTTGTTGATATAGATGTATCCAAGTTGCTTTCAATAGACTGAGATATATCACCTCTGATATGAGCTATTGAAGTTGTTTCTAATTGACTGATATGCGCCTCTGATATGTTGTTACTACAGCACTATTATGCGCCTTGCTATGTTGCCTTTATATGCTGATAATATAGCACTGTTATGCGCCTTGGTATGCTGCCTCTATAAGCTGATATGCGCCTCTATTATGTTGCTACTACAGCACTGTTATGCGCCTTGGTATGCTGCCTCTATACGATGATAATACAGCACTGTTATGCGCCTTGGTATGCTGCCTTTATACGTTGATAATACAGCACTGTTATGCGCCTTGGTATGTTGCCTTTATACGTTGATAATACAACATTGTTCTGCACCTTGGTATGCTGCCTTTATACGTTGATATGCGCCTCTATTATGTTGTTACTACAGCATTGTTATGCTTCTTGGTATGTTGCCTCTATATGTTGATATTCGCCTCAAATATGTTGTCTCTACATTCACCCTTACCCTGCATAACCATTGTGTTGAAGACAGGGGTCGACCTCTGCTTATAAAGGAGTGAAGAGGAGAAGTGAATGGCGCGAATTAGGAACTTGTTTGCATGCTTTAACATAACTCAACTTCACACTTTAGTTCAAAATTAGAACTAGACTTGAGACTTCAGTTACAACTCACCCTTGACTTGGCATGCATGCGTACTAACTTAGCATGCAATGCATGTCATGCATGCAACATGCAACTAGACATGCATGCAGTGCATGTCATGCATGCAACATGTGACAACTTGACAACAATGTCTTTGACTTAGACATGCAACTTTGACTTCTACAACTCGACTCTTTACAAGGCAATTCGAATTTCTCTTCATGGTGGATAATTTTACACGTGCCAACACACTAGATCAATCATTTGCAATATTAAGAATATCATTTGTTTCTAGCTCATAGGAATTTTATATTCAACCTAACTTTTGCTAGATGCCTTGACTTTTGCTCATGGCTCACAAAGCTTGACTAGGCTCACAGAGGTTGTATGTTCCCCCTGACTTTTGCACTAGTCTATCTATGCTCACAAAGGTTGTATGTTCCCCCTGACTTTTGCACTAGACTGTCTATGCTCACAGAGGTTGCACGTTCCCCCTGTCTTTTGCATTAGACTTACATAGCATCTCGTTCGTCCTGACTTTTGGTTTGACTCACAGAGGTTGTGTGTTTCCCCTAGCTTTTGTCAATACCTCACAAGACTAGTTGATTCTCCAAATCTCCCTGGCTAGCCTCAGGGTGGCCCATATGGCCTCTCATTGGAGAATGATTGTCGATGCTGCCAAATTTAACAGGCATACCCTAGGGAGTAAGGGGGTTTACACCCCTAGGGTTGTTGTTGATCTTGTTGTCGCCTTATACACACCTGGGAGACGTGGAAGAAATCTTCAATCCACTTGGTATGTCCTTGGGGGCAAGTGAGAGTTAAGTTGTTGTCACCTATTCCTCAACTCCTCCGTCTAGGCCAACTCCTAGAAAAGCCAAGGGGGATAGTCCGTAACAAATATACTATGGCTTGAACTAAGCTAAGTACAAAAAATTAAATCTAGGAGTTTATTATTCTTTTCAAACAATCAACCATAAACTGATAAAACATGAAGTAAACATTCACCACGATATATAATCAATAAGCATATACTTGCATCAAAAGGATACTGAGAAACAATTGTTAGATGCAAGTTTCATTTAAATTATTTCCAATAAATAACCAAATTGAAGATGAAACTTGTGGCTTTGCTGAGTGTGAAATGAGACCAGTGCTTTAAAGTGAATCGTGGGCAATGTAGTTCGTGTGTTTTATTAGGATAAATTGATGTTGAATTAGTGAAATGGTTTGGGCCTCCTTGGAGGTTAGCTCTTTGTTTGTAAACTTGCGAAGAGCTCTACCAAAACCCAATGGTCTCACCAGTAAAACTCACTCAAAGTGTTGGATGTCCAAAACGGGTGGGAAGCCAGGTCCCGAGAGGGCCCACCTTACTTCGCAGGTCACTTTAAGGCGTTTTCCCGCGCATTAAGCTAACTAGTTTAGAGATTGTCCTAATTAAACTATCAACCACTGACCAGCACAGCATGTATGAAACTTACTTCCAGCAGATCGAGACTAGCTCACAACTGGAAGGGTCAAGAACCGCACTGAGAGCTGACGAGAATTTGTTTATTTTAAACCGGAAATAAAATACTGAAATGAAATGTGAGACTAATTACTAATCCACACTGACCAGGCCTGTTTCGAGGAGCTGAGGGGATGGTTTATTGCCAACTTGAAATTGCAAGAAATAAAGCTAATCTAGCAATTAGTGTTCTACTTTGCAGAAGGAAATCTAATCTAGATTGTTGTTTGACTTTAAATTTAGAAATGAAAATGAACCTACTGAAGTGCTTTGAAACAAAAGAGAGACAAGAAACCAATCAAGAGGAAGATCCCGAAGCACAACACACCCCCCCGGGGGGAAAAGCAAAGTGAAGCCTCCCTTGGCTCACTGATTTTATTACCACGATTACAAGTGCTCTTTTAAGAGTCTTTAGATCTCTTCAAGTGAGATTGGATCCTTAAATATGGATCGTGAAACTTAAAAATTTCACTTTTTTACAATGTTTAAGGAAATAGGACCACTTTGGGGGTCTTAGAGACTTCAAGTTCTTGGTTTTTTCGGTAGAATTTCCTCTTGTCCTTGCACCAACCTGCACAAAATCAGCGAACAAACAAGATGAAAATATGGTCAAAGACACTTTAAGAGTGCTTTGGGTTATTAGTTTATAAAACCAAAAAAATTTATAAGTACAATTCTATGATAAACTAGTAAATTTTTGAATTTAAATTAATTAGAAAAGCCATTTTTTTACTATTCTTTTCGCTGTCCTAAAACAGAAATATAAAGACAGTAAGCTTTGCTCAAATATGGAAATTAAACTCTTGGAAAACACCTATCTTTAGCCTTTAAAAAATTGCCAAAAGAAGTGAGACTAAAGATGAACTAAAGCAAGCTAGATCTAATTAAATCTTTCTTTAAAACTTGAGATCTAAACTACTTGCTTTGAAATACATACGAGGCGGAAACCATTCGAGAATCCAGCACCTACAAAAATGATGCTCACACAATGCGGCACCCAACAAATTTAACATTAGTGTACATTCATAATGATACATGAAATCAAATGATATAAACCACATTTATATAATAAAAAATTTCTAAAGTACAACAATAAAAGTACAACATGGC
>JASDQU010226157.1:4449-17422 GCA_032191745.1 Picea mariana | reverse complement strand
ATATTATGCATGGTGTATTGTGGTGTATTGGTGTAACTCTTATACTACCGTTCATTGCTCATTGGATATAATTGAATGGTTTAAGTATAAGTTGAAAAAGGTTTTTAAATTGTACTTAATACTAATTCACCCCCCTCACAGTATCAACAGTATTTTTACAAAGTTTACAATGATTTCATCTCAGTCTTCAAAGGACTATTGTTTGGTAAAAATACCCCTAGGATATTGACCAGGCTAAAAAAAATTATTCAAAACTTCTCACAGTGTCATCATGATCTTTTGTTCCAGATAAAATCCCTCTTTTCTTCCATACCATGTTTCTGATAAATTGTTTATTACAGAAGTGGCAAGGCAATACAATTTATGGCTGCATTTTTTTCATGAAAAAAGGAAAAATAAATCCATCCCCTCTCCGTGGAAAATTGGGGATTTCATATTCAGAAACATAAATAAAATTGATGAGTTTGTGAATCACTTCAACAATGTAAATCTGAAGTATACTGAAAAGATAAATGGGTTTGACCCTAACAAAATCTTTGTGGAACATATGATGTCAGTAGGATTCAACAACTTGTTCATTCATACTATTTTGAATGAATAAGAAGATAACAACCAAGGCACTCTTGTACACAATGCTGGTGACTTGGAAACAATACTTAGTACTAACGCGTTTTACAAGAAAAAAGGGAAGGGTCCCAATGAAAAGAGAGCCTAGTCTCCAATTGTTACTCCTAAAACTACCACATATCAGAGTAATTCTCCAACGAATCACTCAACTAGGAAGATTCCCAATAGTAGTTCAAGCGGTGGAGGAGAGAATAATCCCCCCCCGGAAAAATCGAGATCTCACACAAGCTCCCTCTGAGAAAAAGGAGGAAGAATGTAGTGCAAGAGGAAGAAGACAATCCCATAGAAAATGACATCAATAGATTCTCTCTTCAAGACATGGAGATGGAGGAGGATATTGAGAAAATGTTTCCCAAAATTGATCAACCAGAAAATATAGCCCAACAAAATTCATCATTGGAGATCGTTGAGAATGATACCTTCAGTGAAGAAGAGTCATTTACTTTCCAAAGTGTTTTTTTTGACAATGAATCCAAAAAATTGATTATAGAAAAGGGTGATCAGAAAAATAAGAAGGGAAAATCTTGCTCAAAGGTTGATCTAAAATATATGCGGTCGTCCCAAATCTCTAAAATTCACATAGCAACCGGGGAGCATAAAACACTAAGTTAAAAGAAAGGATCAAAGAGTTGGAAGATGCCTTAATGCATCTGAAGAACAAATAAGGTTTCTACATTGATGTTGTACTACCCTTTGGTATCAAAGTATCTAACATGACGGAACTGAGAAGAAGAGAGGAGGATTTTTCTTCCACCAGTCAAATAAAACAACTAAATACTTGTTGGAAGGAAAAGATTAAAAAATTGAATAACATTGTTCAAGCATGCAGCGAAGCCACACTGAAAAGGGAAGAACTATTCAAGAGGCTCACAGAGATAGACCTAGTAGGAGGTACTAACGAAGTGCAAGAACCTAAATTAATTCTCAACTCAATGTTCCTAACAAAGCAACAATTTGACGAATAAGTTGAGATATTTAAAGGGTTATCAGTTGAAAATTGTTATGGAATACTCGAATATAATGAAGATGACATAAACAATTGGCAAGTGGATTATTCCATGAAAAATCAAGATATTGAGGAAGAAGTACATGGTATTTCTCTTGATTTGAGAGACTTGGAAGGTGAGTTATTCAACATTAAAATCCAACATGAGATAAACGTCGCACCAATGAAAAACTATATTGAAGAATGGTTCAAAAACGAAATTTATAAATTAACCAACGAAGGGAAAGAAACAATTGAGACGGTTCATGTAACCATCGATGAAGACAATAAAAGGACATCAGAAAGCAAATGAAGATACAAGAGACCATCATAGTAAGTTTATGTTGATCACATCTTTCTTTCTTTATCTATTCTTTCATCCAGTTACTCCACTTCTTTGACTATAAAGGTTTAACCGAAGTCTGATAACTTCTCCTTGTCTTCTTTCTAGGTATTGTTGTTCTATTATTGCCCACCATCCTCCTTCTACAAGATTACTTCTTGTTTATATTTGCTTTATGGTCCGTGGGATCCCCAATCCTAGTCCTAAGGAAAAACACATTTAAATTTCAAGGCTTTGTAATAGACTGTATATTTTTCATAAATTTCAAGAGAGCTATTTCGGGATCAGTTTTGACTGTGCTTTGTAACTCCGAGTTTTGAGTATAAATTATTTGAGATTGATCTATCATTATCTTTATTTGAGCTTCCCATGTGTCCACTCTATTAAAGTTATCTTATGCATGCAAACCATCTTCTTTTTATTTTATGTGATCAGAAATATTTAGTTTAACTATGATGGATGTGAGGAAATTTTGTCTATCTTTTTCAAATGTATGAAGTGTGTGGTTCTTGGTCATTTCTAAGGAACTTTCCTTTAAAAGAAAACTAAACATTTTATTTCTTGTTATTTTTTCTTGCAATCTTTATATTTCTTTTATTACCATGATAAATATCCAGATGAAACCCTCCAACAACCGCTGATAAAATGGGCTCTAAGGCATGCAAACCCTTCAGGAATGAGTTTTTCCTCAAATCCCCCTTCCACTGACCAAATTGAACTATTCTCTCTCCAACAATGGACCCTTCCCACTGAAAACCTCCAAATATATACCCTGTCTCTTCAATCTATTGTAGAAACCAATATGTAGCTGAATAGAATGGTGAGGGTGGAATCTTTCACCACCTTGACCAATATTGGATCAAGAACGGAGGAATCTTTCACCTCCTTCCTGATCTCTAGGGTTTGTTTACTAAAAAACCCTAAAAATCTAATATGCATAGCTTAAGAATCAATAAGAGAAAATGACATGACTGAGGGATTATGCACCCTCCTCTCTCTTTTATACCTCCATCTTCTAATTTTCACTTGAGTTACTTTATTGCTACCTAAGGTTATTAATTTACTTTCTCCTCTAAGTCAAATAACCCTTTTTCTACTTTTACCAAAGTCACTTTATTAATATAACATTTAGCTTCTTAGTGACCCCTTTTGCACCTCCTATCCACCTTTTACTCATGATACTATAGTTTAGAGGGGTGACTAGACTACTAAGTATTCTAATGTTCTTTTCAAGAAGAGGGGAACATTACACTTTGTTGGTAACCTTCAAGATCCCCGGTCTCCAATTTTTCGCCAACAAATAATTTTGTTGTCGGGACTAGATTTTAAGTGAGTTTCTAGAGGATGCAACATCACATCTTCAAGTCATATGTTGATACTTGGTGGGAAAGAAGGTGTGATGAATTCATATTTCAAGAAGTTGATCTATGATATACAAGTTTGAGGGTTGTGAAGGGCATTGTCTTGTATTCTGAACCAACCAATGATTAATATGAAATCTTCTGGATTTGATTTCCAAAAGAAGTCTTTTTGTGGCTTGACTGGTTGCAAGAAGTGCCAAAATTTAAATATCGCTTCAAGAGAATATTTAATTGGATCATTGAAAATCTAGCAACTCTGCATAAGTTGTATCATCATATTTCTCGAGCTATGGATTTCTGGGTATAGAGTACCCTGGAGGGATACATTATTGAATTTGCAGAAGAAAACCATTAGTATTTCTCAAAGGCAGAAGCAATATTCTACAAGGGAGCTCGAGGAAGGTTGTTGCGAGAAATATCATCGTGGATTAAGATCTTGGTGGTAGAAGAGGGAATGATGTTGGTTCCTTTGGTTGAAATGGAAATGTAAAACCCTTGTGCATGAGGGCTGGGTGATTTGGGAGAGGGTCCACAAGTTAGGATACAAAATTTCTTGAGGTAGAAGAGTGTTAGAGACGAGTGTGCTCATAAAAAGGGTTGTGGTGATTGAAAAGAGGTGGTGAAAATAGAAGTGAAAGTTGATGAAGAGGCCTGATCAATCACGGAAGAATATCGGCTTTGAGAAGAGTCATAAAAGAGAGTTAGATAAGTTGAGGGAGTTGCAGAAAAGTGGAAGGATGGCCAACTGATGGTTGAAGGAGAGGTTTGGAGAGAGGTGATATTTTTAGAGAGAGTAGACGAGGTGAGAAAAATTTGGAAGAAAGAAACAATATAGGAGCCACCACCGAGGAAAAACACTTAGTTGTAACCTATGAAGAAGTTTCAGAAGAATCCTCTCCTACAGCACCTGAAGATGTGAAGTACCCTACAGGACCTGATATGATATGGCCTCCTAATGTGACCCCCCATGTTAAAGAATCCCATCCTGAAGACATAGGAACTAGCCTTGGATCGCCCAGTCCCTCAACACAATCTACAAATATGGTAAATTCTAGAACAAACTCTCCCATAATTTTTTTCATTTCTAATCATTCTAGTCCAACCAGTTCGACTGGTAGAAATAGTAGTAGTGTGGAAAGTTATTTTGTTCTATTGCAACCAAGACCTTCAACATTTATTTTAATAGGGTCCCCAAGCCCTTCAATGGTGCATCAACACGCCAGTTCCACACTCGATACCCAAAATTTTGGAGTAAAGGAGATGAGGATGTCAAACAACATTGGTTCCTTTGTGAGGCCATCTGGAGGTCACAAAACTTTAGATGTGAACAAACTAGTTGAGTTCTAGACCAAGTTAAGGGGTCAAGCATTAAATAAAATGGTATATGAAATCCATTGAACCGGGAAATCCTCAAGGATAGGCTTTCACTCTTACTCAAGTCAAACAATGGGTCATATCATAATTTTGTTTACCCCAGTTAGAACAACATGCCCTCTCTGAGTTGTGGGAGATTAAATAGAGAGATGGGAAATCTTCTTGGGAGTATAACCAAAGGTTTAAGGATGTGATAGGGATTTTATCAAACCCCATCCATGAAGACCACCAATGGAAATGGTTCATTCAGGGACTTTTACCATTAAATTGCATTTCGTTAACCCAACAAAGGATAACCAATTTAGGGGAAGCCTTAGAGAAGGCTATGAAAATCGAGACAATGGAAGGATATCTTGGAAACTTGCGGGTGATAAGACTACCTGATGACTATAATATTACGCAACTGCAAGGCTAGATTTCCTTGTTAACTAAAAAAATTCAAGAACTGACCATTCCTAGAGTAGTTCCCCCATAGGTTTGGTGTACTGGTTGCTACACAGAGGGTCATACAACAACGGAATGTCCCAGACTGAGGGATGCAAGACCCCCTCTGCAACCGATGGCACATCCACTAGTAGGACCATCGTGAGGGATTGCACAAGTCACAACTACTACTCCATTTCATGGCCCTGTGCAATACCACGCCTTTCCAAATCATCAAGGAAGTCGGGATAATGAATATTATGAAATTTTCATAAGTCGTGGGCATTCCTCTTTGAATTTACCCATCCTACAAAAATATAACCTTGTTCCAAAAACATTTTATTGTGAAATATGTGGGTTTCCCACTCATGCCACCAAGTAGTGTCGTGCTCTGGATGCTCTTACGGAAAAACTGGATCAATTTGCATTTAGGGTCGATAAATCTTCAGAAGGATTTAGAGGAGGACATAGAGGTAGTGGAGGTTTCATAGGCGGGAGAAGACCAACTTGGTGTTATAATTGTGATGAGTAGGGACATCTCTCTAGTGATTATCCTCTTCCGATATTTCCTTGGTGTGCCCACTGTAGAAACAACACCCATGCCACTGAGGATTTCCCTGAGTTGATCACGAAGTGGGAAGACCGTGCAAGGCATTGAGGTGCTAACTTGATATATTCTGAGCCTTGACTTATCATTGAAGAAAAGGCACCCAATATTGATATTATTACTCGAGGAGAAACAAGCACTAGTGTCGATGTTGATAAACCAACTCAAAGTAAGATCCACAAGGTAGTACCAGAAGATGTTAAATATGAACTCATTGTGCAGAAAAAAATCTTTAAGGATGTTGCAGACATGTTCTGATGGATTTATAATCCTACAACACCAAGGTTCGAAGAACCAAACCTTGTGTTGCAATCCAACCATGCGGAAAATTTGGTTGCGTAGAATGATTCTCCGGCGAGACTGTTATCCCCCATTTCTAGGGATAAATAAGGAGATGATGTCTCAAGGCCCTAAGGTTGTAGACATGGAGTGTCAAGGGATGGGTTGACTTGTGATGTCCACTTACACAGATGAAGACCTGCTTCACCACCATACTTCTTTGATTCATCATGATGGCATTCACCACATCAACTTGTTTCTGAAAGACAATGGATCTTGCTCCATGAGGTACAAGTCAGGTATTGTGGTAAGTCTCACTTTAATACTTGAGGAATTTTAATACATTGAATTACAACTTCTCTTGATTATAGAACATTTGCCTTGAAATTTTGCTCCTTTCCTTGTTTCACCTCAATGGTTGACATTGTATCCTAGTAAGTGATCACCCTTAGGGAAATATTTTCTACTGGGAGGACTTCTTGACGAGTCATGGTACAATTCTATATCATACTTATCATTTTCCACACTTCATCCTTTTCGTCTCCTCATCTTTTGGTATTTTCGGGTGTACAGACCCAAGAAGGGATTGTACCTCATTTCATGGGAAGAAGGGGCTGAAGGACCAAAGGCTTGTAGCTGGGAAAAGATAAAATCCAATCATAAACCTTCTATATGCTTACCCTGGGATCCTGAGGATAATATAATGTCTCTCATAAGAAACTAATGGGACCCGTAAAATAAATAACAATCTAAAAAATCCAACCAAGGTAGAGCGTGTGTGGGCAATGTTTTTCATGCTTAGTTAGAATTCCCACACATTGTCTTCAACTTGAGGAAGAACAGTGTGACCGGGGTAGATTCAAGGTGGGAAATGTTTTTCATGCTTAGGTAGAAGTCCCACTTTGGCTTCAACCTGGGAACACTTTAAGTAATTAATGGCAATAAATGGGCTTGGAAAAAGGTTTCATTGAAAATAAAGGTGCAACACACCTCTACAAAGGCACACATAAATGAGATAATACGAACCCTTGTATGTCATGAACCCCATGCCCAAAAATTTTACCCCCATCCACTTCATATTCTTTGCAGGACTTAGAGAGGGCCCACCTAGGACAAAATCCTTGACTTGAGTGATGACTCACCCAATTGGTCACCATGACAACCCTCCCATACCTAAACTATTAGGAAATAAGGAACACTTCCATACTAAACCTATCAAAGGAGAGGAAGAAAGATATATTCAAGAAAGTAAATGACAAAGAAAACACATAGTACACAAAGATTTTACCCTAGAAACCCAAACAGGAAAAACCAACATTCCTTGAGCGTTTTTCTCTCTTGTTGTTTTATTCATTCAGAATAAAAGGTTACATGTATAACCTTGGTCCATACCTAAGACATAATCGACATCACACCCTCTTGATTTACACAAGAACAACCTTGTAGCCAATTCGGCTTACATCTACATGACTATCAAACTCTACGATTATTGATTGATTCATTGATAAGCTTTTACAACATTACAACATGTCTTCTTTATAGGATTTACAGTAGGAAAAACCCTAAATAAAAGGCACCCAAAAATGGTTATAGATCCATGCAGATCATTGGCTACAAATTATGTGAATCTCGGGATTTTGTTACAATCGACTAACAAGTCGGATTACTAGTCATCCTTCATTTAGTTTTCAATCAGTTGCCACACACCCACCTGCTGACCTCTTTTTGGTTGACCTCTTCGAATTTATCCAATCAAGCCACCCCAATATTTCACTTCCTATCAATTCCTTTGACTTCGTATTTACCCAGTCGAACCACCTTGACCTTCGACTTCGACTGTCATTTGATCCACCTTGACTAGACTTTCACTGCAAAGAATATAACAACCCAATATTCTCCCACTTGTTGTTTTCTTTGTTGAAACTAGGAGACCTATGAATTCTCATTCACAGACCCAGGGAAACAATGCCCATTTCCTTTCTACACCAAGAGAATTTCCAAACACTCACAAAAATCTTGGTCAAAGTGTATGTTATGTTTTCCAACGTGTCTACTTTCTCTAGTAGCACCTTGTTTCTTTCCACCATGTCTCTCATGAAATGGTATTGTACATCAATGTGCTTAGTCTTAGAATGATAAGTAGGGTTCTTTTCCATAAATATTTCACTTTGACTGTCACAACTTATCTTCATAGCTCTCTGCTCAAACGTGATTCCTAAACATAGCCTTTGTAGCCATACTGCTTTTTTGCTTGCATGAGGGGCTGCCATCTATTCAACTTATGTTGTTGACAGGGATACTATCGCCTATCACTTACTCATCCAACTGATTTCTCCACCAAACATTTTGAACACATATCCACTAGTTGACCTTTTTCGATCTAGATCTCCATCCTAGTCGGTGTCAACAAAGCCATGTACATTTAATTCATTGTCACCTCCAGGTTTTCTTTGGTAGCATATAGCATAATCTTTTTTTCCACACAAATACTTGAATACTCTCTTGACAACTATCCAGTGCTCCTTCCTAGGTGTCAACATGTATCTACTTAGCATTCCCACTGCATGGGAAATGTTTGGTCAAGTGCACACCATCTCATACATTAGACTACCAACAACACTTGCATAGGGAACACGTCTCATGTCCTCTATTTCCTTCTATGTCCTTGGACACTATTCAACAATTAGCCTTGCTCCTATAGGAATATACACCTTCACAAGTTTGCAATCTTGCATGTTGAAACATTTCAAGATTGTTTCAATATACTTTGTCTGGTTCAACTAGATATTTCTAGCTACTCGATCTCTCTTAATATCCATTCCTAGAATGGAATTCACTACACTGAGATCCTTCATGTCGAACTTGGAGGATAGTTTATTCTTCACCTCTTTTATTTCTTCCATGTTGTTTCCAATTAGAAACATGTCGTCAACATACAATGCTACATATATGAAACGCCCACTTTCTTCTTTGGAATATATGTAGTGATAATCTTTGTTTCTCACAAACTCCAAAATAAGGATGTATGTGTCGAAATTTTGGTACCACATCCTTGGTGATTGCTTTAGACCATAAAGGGATATTTTCAGTTTGCACACCAAATATTTCTTTCCCTTTACTACAAATCCTTCATGTTGTTTCATGTATATTTATTCTTCCAGGTCCCCATGTAGGAATGTTGTCTTCACATCCATATGTTCTATTTCTATATCAAATGTTGCAGCCAGATACATTAGTACTCTAATGGAAGTTAATTTTGCAACAGGGGAAAAAATCTCACTGAAGTTGACTCCTTCGACTTGGGAACATCCTTTCGCAACCAGTCGAGCTTTGAATTTATCGACTTGACCTATTTCATTCACCTTCTTTTTGAATACCCATTTTGTACCGATAGGATTTATTCCACTAGGTAATTTTACTAAGTCTCATGTCTCATTCTTTTGCAAGGATTTCATCTCTTTGACCATGGTGTCCTTCCAAAGTTTTTTGTTTGTTGAGTCGACTACCTCCCTGATCAACTTGGGCCCATCGTCGGTGGCGGTTAACAAGATTGCGAAACAAAAGTCGGGTGGACTATACCTTTCAACTGGTTTTCTTATTCGTTCTAACCTCCTTACAACTGGGGTCAGTTGTTCCACCTCTTCTTCTAATTCAGTCAACTCATCTGAATCATCTTCTTCATTCCTCATTTCAAATCACACTGTCTCTAGATTATTCTCGCTCTGAACAATTTCTTCAAGCTCAGGCTTTCTTTTGACTTCTTTGAAAATTGCATCTCAACCATACATTGTTCTCGTTGAGGCATGATCCCATATCTTATATCCTTTCATTTCTTCTTTGTATTCAATGAAAATACACTTGACTTCCTTCTTATCTAGCTTGATCCTCTTTTCCTTAGGAACATGCACAAATGCATCACAACCAAATACTTTGAGATGTAAAACAAAAGGCTTCTTACCCAACCATACCTCATGTAGAGTCGTGTTGACTAGCACCGATGAAGGAGACATATTCAATAGGTATTATGTAGTGTCGACTGCCTCTACCCATAATTCTTGTGCGAGACCAACACCACTAAGCATGTTCCTTGACTTGTCCATCGATGTTTTGTTCATTCTATCATCAAATCGATTTTGATGTGGGGTATATGGTGTGGTATTTTGGTGTGCTATGCCACACTTCTTGCAGAACTGATCAAATTATTTTCCACAGAATTCACGACCGCTGTTAGTTCTCAGCACCTTAATCTGCTTATCTATTTGGTTTTTTACAAGAGATTTAAACTCTTTGAATTTATCGAAAACCTATGATTTCTTCCTCAGGAAATATATCCATGTCTTCCTGGAAAAATCGTTTATGCAGGAGACATAATACAGGGATCCACCAAGTGAATGCACTAAAATAGGTCCAAACACATCACTATGAACCAACTCTAGAATCCCATTTTCCCTTGTCACTCCATATGGGAACCTCACCCGAATTTGTTTACTATATATACAATGTTCAAAAAAGTTGACTTCTAATTTACATGTAGGAAAGTCTTCGACCATACCTTTTTTATGCATAGCTCGAAGTCCTTTTTCTCCTATGTGTTCCATCCTCTCATGCCATATCATGGTCGGGTTGAATTTATGATGACTTGTCAAGTCAGATTGAATCAACTCAGCCCGAGTTGAGTTGAGACGATTCAAAGTTGAGTCGATTTTAGGAATAATGATGTTGTTGCATCCAGTCGAGTCGACATTGCCTAGTAACTTGTATAGGGTTCCAATCTGAACTCCTTTCATTAATATCATCGCACCTTTGACCATCTTGCATGAATCCTTCTTAGATAGAGTGTGCACCCCTGCATCACTCATTTTGCTGACAAATATATAATTTCTTTCCAAACCTGGAATTTGTAGTACACGTGGAAGGGTTCTACTCCTCCCATCCTACAATATCAATCAAACTCTTTCCCGTCCAAAAATTTTGGTTTTCGAGTCGTCCCCCAAGAACACATCTTCTCCTTCATATTGTTCATATTTGCAAAACCATTCTCTATGTGGTGTCATATGATAGGATGATATTGATTCAATCAACCAAACATATTGATTTGATTGTGTACTAGTCAATGCCAGGTACACATCGCCTCTCTTATCTGGAGTTTTCTTTCTTTTAGTCAACTTATTCTCACTTGATCTTGTACTGAATTTCATTTCCTTCGACTTGTAGTCCCTTTTGTAATGCTCAAATTTACCACATTTCCAACATATTCTTGTTGAATGAACATGGGATTTATATCTACCCTTCAGCTTAGACTTTCTACCAGAGAATTTTCCTTTATCTCTGTCAATCAGTCGACCTCTCACCACTAAATCATCTTTGGTTGATCCTTCCATGTTCTTCCTTCTCATTTCTTCTGACATTAGAGATGCAACCATGTCTTCTAGCACTAATGTGGTTGTATTACTCCCTATAGCCATGACTAACCTATCCCAGAAGTCTGGAAAAGAACATAATAGGATTATACACTTATCCTCCTCAGTCATTTTAATATCCGCATAATATAACTAGCTTATAATGGTATTAAACACATTTAAATGCTTAGTCACCGAAATGCCATCACTCATCCTTAAAAGATACAATTTCTATATGAGAAACAACTTATTTACCATGGATTTCAACTGGTACAAGATCCCCAACTTGTCCCACAGTTTCTTGGTTGAATCTTCACCTGAGACATTCAACAGTACCGAACCTGCAAGACAAAGTCGGATCATACTCCTTTATCTTCTCTCGATTTTCTCCCATTCTTTCGTTAACATAAATGTCAGCATGGTACCTGGACAAAATGTTGTCCATTGTTCTCGATCTACAAGGATATCTTCAATTTTAAGCTTCCAAACATCAAACTTCTGGCCATTGAATTTTTCGATCTCTATTCTCGATATGCTCTCCATTCTTTAACACATTATTTAAATATTTCTAACTTATGTCTCTTACTAAACCTAGGGTTTAGCTCAGATCCAAGGTTTTTAAACCAAGCTCTGATACCACATGTTAGGAAATGAGTAACACTTCCATGCTAAATCTAGCATAAGAGAGGAATAAAGATATAATCAAGAAAGTAAATGACAAAGAAAACACACAATACACAGATATTTTACCCTGGAAACCCAAACTAGGAAAACCAACACTCCTTGAACGTTCTTCTCCCTTGTTGTCTTGTTTATTTAGAATAAAAGGTTACATGTCTAACCTTGGTCCACACCTAAGAAAAAATCAACATCATACCCTCTTGTTTTACACAAGAACAACCCTGTAGCCAATTCGACTTACATCTACATGACCAACAACCTCTACGATTATTGATTGATTCATTGATCAACTTTTACAGCATTACAACATGCCTTGTTTATAGGATTTACAGTAGGAAAAACCATAAAGAAAAGTCACCCAAAAATAGCTACATATCCACATAGATCATTGGCTATAAATCTCGTGAATCTCGGGATTCTGTTATAGTTGATTACCAAGTCGGATTACCAGTCAACCTTCATTCGGTCTTTAGTCGGTTGCCAGACGCCTACCTGTCAACCTATTGTCAATTGACCTCTTAGACTTTACCTCATTGATCCACCTAGACCTCCTAATTGTTTTTGATTCCTTCAAATTTTTCTTTACCCGGTCGAACAACCTCGACCTTCGACTTCGACTGTCAATTGATCCACCGCGACTAGATTTTCATTGTAAAGAATATAAAAACCCAACATAAACTTTGCAAGTTGCATAAGGTATTTGAGAACTAGTTTGATTTGAAAAGGTAGTTTTGATGCACATGTTTAGGTGGCTCTTGTATTAAATGTGATTTTACTTGGCATGATACATTTGACTTGATACCCTTGGAGGGCGCTTTCATTTGTCTTTTTAGGACCTTGTTTGTTGGAATTTTTTGGAGGAACAAGCCTAACTTGTGCCTTCATTGGGGCTTT
>JASDQU010226155.1:0-17391 GCA_032191745.1 Picea mariana | reverse complement strand
TCAGTTTGTTGAGGGCACAGAAGTCAGTACACATTCTCCAAGAACCTTCTTTCTTTAGGACCATGACTACAAGAGAAGAGTAAGGGCTTGTACTAGGGCAGATAATTCCTGCATTAAGGAGTTCCTGGACCATTTTCTCAATTTCATTTTTTTGTGAGAAGGGGTGGTGATATGGGGAATGGAAGGCTTCCGGGTACAAGGGGAATGGAATGATCATGAACACCACGGGAAGGATGGAGGCCTTGGGGAGTGTAAAATACCATTTGATGTTTAGAAAGGAGAGCTTGGAGGTCATGTGGCACCAGGGGTGTTTCTGTTGCTTGAATGGCATGGGGTTGGGCAATGACACCAGAATGACCTTTTTTGAGTAGATTTTCAATGCGATGGGAACTAATGACCTCAGGTGAACTAGCAGTGATGCCTTGGAATTTATATTGGTGGCCTTCTTGGTCAAATTGCATGGTTAATGCCTTAAAATCCATGAGAATGGGACCCAAATTTCTTAGCCAGTCGGAACCCAACACAATGTCACAACCACCCATGTCGATGGAAAACATATGGGATTTTAGGTGGTATTCATCGATTTGGAGATGCACATTTTCACAGTGCCCTCCACATTTCATAGAACCCCCATTGGCAATCATGATTTGGAAATTATTGATAGCATGGATGTAGCAATGAGTTTCTTGGGCAATGTGGCGATGAATAAAATTATGGGTGCTTCCACTATCAACTAGAATGATGACCTTACGATGCTTGATGTAACCAATTAACTTGAGGGTTTGGGGAGCGGAAAAACCAGTGAGAGCATTGAGGGAAATGACAGGTTCTACTTCAGGAGGGTCTGAGGGAGGGGTTATGTTAGTGATTTTAGGTGACTCAAACACAAGGGGAGTTTCAACATCCTCTTCTGAAATTTCCTCAGAGATGGCCATAAAAATATTTTGTTCCTTACACTTGTGGCCCGGGAAATATTTGTCATGACAATTATAAAAAAGGCCTTTGAATTGGCATTCAGCCATTTTAGCCCTGGTCAATTTTTGGATTTTTAATGGGGCAGAGGGAGTAGTGGGAGTGACGGGTTTAGGGTGAGGGATAAAAGAGGGTTTTAGGTTTTGAGATGATACCACCTATTGTTCTTCTTTAGCTCTTTTAGTAGCCTCCACCCAAGTTGAGGGTTGAGCCATGAGGACATGGCCCCGAATCTCCTCCTTGAGGCCACTAACAAAACACTCTCGAAAGAAAGCATTAGTCATGCCCTCTGTTCGAAAAGCTAGGCGTTCAAAGGCAGCTATGAAGTCTTCTACTGTTCCAGATCGCTTCAACTTTGTCAAACGACCCAAATGTTTGGTGTCTGTGTCAAAGCGTTCATAAAGCTCAGTCACAAATTGGGTCCAAGTAATATACCCTTGACAGGAAGATTTTCTCCATTGCCACCATTGCCAACGTTCTTGATCTAAATGGAGAACACCATACCGGAGTTTGGCCAAGTCATCAGTAATGCCATATAAAGAGAAATAATGTTCCATTTGGGTTTTCCAAATAGTGGGGTCCAAGCCATCAAATTTGGTCACGTCCACCCGCGGAAGGTGTATGTCACGTTGAAAGTGATGGGACTGAAAGGTATGGGAATTGGAGGAAGTTTCACCTTCATTCTTTGGATGTTCTTCAGAGAAATGGTCATCTGTAAGGATCTTCAGTTTGGTGCAGAGTGTTCCAAAGACAGATTCAAGCTGGGTGGTAAGTTCTTGTTTGACTTCCTCCATTGAGGACTACATGGTTGTATTTATGGTAGCATTGATGGACGAATCAATGGAGGCAACAGNGGGGTGGGTGGGGTACAAAATTTTGTCTAAAAATGATATGGATGAAAGTGATAAGGGCAGAGAGATGAATCCAATGGAATAGGTCTCAAATAATGGTGAAAAAATTTCCAGACTTTTTTTTCTTTTTTTACACCTGTGGAGTTATACTCCAGTCTGAAGAATAATGCAGTGATGAAATCCCCAAATGTTTAACCAGAAAGAGATGTGTATTTACTTGGAAACCTGAACATAGTTGCACGAAAATAGATCTGGTCTATTTTTAATTTGTTTATGTTTCTGTCCCCCAAGGGTTAGGTATTCAAGGGTTCTACAGACAAGGGTTTTCCCTATGCTATAGCTCTTTGATATACGTGTGGGGTCCAACAGTAGTACTCGGACCAATATCTCAGGGCACTAACTAACGAGGATAGACCATACCCTTAGCCGTACTACCTGACTACCCAGGTACTAGAGAGTATATTCCTGAGTGTTGTTCTCGGTGACACTATAGTAGTCCATCGGCCGATAGGTTTATCTAAGGAGGGCTTCAGGAAATCTAGGCTGATCTGTACACAGGTGTTGTTTGATACGCTACCACTCGAAGGGGTACCAACAGGGGTTACAAGGGTGGCCAACAGATGTGTGCTTAAGAGCCACTTGTATTTTATGCATGTATGAATCCCTCAACCGCAAGTTTATGCACGTAATGACAGATCTCTGTGGTTTAAAGACATCAGAATATGTCTCTACCCTAAAAAAAAAAATTCCCACAATTTTTGCCAAGGAAAGTGCTCTGATACAACTTGCAAGATACCAGATATATAAAATATGCAGAACATAAATAAAATGCTAGAAATGGCAGAATAACAGTAAAATATCCAACATAATCTCCACAATAACACAGAAATGATATAAGAACAACAATAGAAATAGCACTTTGATTCAGAAAGCAATGTTCACAGGCCTCTTCGAGGGGGAAACCTCCAATCGAGTAGCGCTCTGTTACAATAATATCCAAGCTAGGGTTTTCACACCCCCGACCCTTATTTATACAAAATGTCTATCAAGAGAAGCATCTAGAGGAAGATCCTTCTAGAAGCGAAAGCTTCTATTAGGTCTTCTTACATCCTCCTTATTCTATTTTATTGAAAGGCCTTATTAATATTGACCTTTATTACATCCGAATATATTAATCTACCTATGTGCGGGTTAGGACCCTAACATACATTCATGATAGTCATTGCCTCCCCCTCTTCAAAACTTAATTCATTATACAAAATAGACGAGCCAATTTCAGTGTCATAAACACCTCTCTGTATAGTCTTCTTTCTTGGCCGAAAACTGGGATGGTGGAATAAGACATGTCCATCTGCAAAGTTCCCTTTAATTTTGTGGCCCAAGATATAGACAACAACATGCTGAATTTTGGGGGAATTTCGGCAACCACTATGTCCATGACCTGATTATTCAACGGAATTTGAGATAATGACACGACCAATTCTTTGATCAAACCCAAAAATTTCACCTTTTTGGAGTCAAAAGAGAAAAAATCCTTATAAGGTCTGGTGACATCCAAGCATAAATCATCCATGACCACCTTTGGCATGAGATTATGTGACGCACCTGAATCCAGCATAGCATTATGCAAAGTCATGTCATGAATTTTGAGACTGACATAGAAACAAAGGGCGTCCTAAGTATCGCTAGTTTCTTCTATGCACGAACCAAATAAGATGGTTGAGTGGTCATCTTGGATGTTTAGGGTGTCAGGATTTTCCTCCATATTTCACATCTTAATGATCTGGTTTGTATATTCTCCCTTCTTGATTATCTCATTAAAAGGAATAGATATTTTGATTTTGGCCATTTCGTTCTCAAAATTAAAAGAAGGAGGAGCCTTATTTACCTCTTTGATGCCCGCTTCCTTACTCACCTCAGGCACTCTCTTTATGGATTCTTCCTTTTATTTTCCTTTCTCCATCACATCCCTTATTGGATTGTGTTTCTTTGGTTTTCTTGAAGAAGGCATATTCACCTTAGGTTCCTTAGTGGGATTTGTTTGCGGAGGCTATGTAGATGTATTTTTACTCCTGAGGTTATATTTCTTTTGAAACTGCATGATTGCATTGTGATATCCCTTCTTGAACTCCTCTATTTTTGAAGACATCGTGTCATCAATCTCTAACATAAGACCATCATTTGCATCCATAAATTGATCATGTTCTCCCTTTGTTAAGAATAAGAGTGTATTTTTGTCGTCGCAACAATGCATCAAGTATTGGATCATCTAATCAAAGTCTTCATTTGCATAGTTGTTTTGGAAAAGGGGTCTTATTTGCTGATCACCTTGATCTCTCTGGTCCCTCTGCCTGATCTATAAGACTGGAGCCCTTCTAAAGTTTTGATTTCTGGGCTGGAAATCATTTTTCTCTATGGTGGCATGCTTGTTCTCCATGGACATCCTTTCCATAAGATTCTCCATAGTCGTCATCATCAAGTTGAATTTTTCGTCTGACGATCGGGATGTAGAGGGATGTGCATCCCCTTGGGTATTCTTCCCATTTATGATGAATTTCTATTTGATTTTTACCGATGCCATCATATTTACTTCGACTTCGATTGCATCGCTCATCATAACACCCAAAGTATTAGATCTTATTTCTCTCAACAACAAGGAGAAATATCTATCAAAGGAATCGGCATATCAAAGTTGCATAGCTCTGGGAGGCGGTTTGAATTCTATGGGGATTGAGTTGTAGAACTTCATGAATATGGCTGAAAACTCTTGCACTGTTTCCTCTCGTGATATTTCATATTTTTATACTGAGTTAGTAATTGTAGAGGATTTTGTGTGTCTCCCCATCTGGAAAGAAACAAAATTTTGTGAAATTGGGGATTCTCGTTGCTTGAAGGGCCTTAAACTACTTCCTGAAATCCCCTGAAAGACTCAGTGTGAATAATATCATTTTCACATCCTCATGATCGACCTCCTCTAGGTCAACAAAATCATTGAACTGGTCCAAGTTCTTTTGCGCAAAGGCGTTTCCTTTGACGTCATATAGCTTGATCCTCTGATTATATTTCTAGGGAAAATCATGTAGTTGGGATGGTGGGGAAAGAGGGGCGAACCTGGCGGCCATGAATCTAGGAGGGTTTGGAAATGGTGGAATGATATGAGTGGGGATTACATCAACTCGCAGGATTTTGTTTTGCATCAAAGATTGAAACCTCTTATCATCGAATACTATCTCATCCAAGTAGGTTTCCAATTTAGACATGAATAGGGTTGTTCAAACAACGTATCGAAATCAAGGTCGTTGATGATTTGTACACCATCCTTGGGTAAGGATAGGTTTATGTCCAGGACATAGAATGGGTCTGGTGCCTGTTTATTTTCTCTGCGCAATAGTTTCTCGGGATCCAGCAGAGGTGATACAGGGTCCGGATCGAGATTGGATCTACTATAAAATATCTTTGGAGCCAGGATTTCTAAGTTGTACTACTCTATTATAGTGTTCTCATTCAATAGAGTCACCAGGGTAAAGGTTTCAACCAATATATATGTTTGACCCACTATTACCCTCAGGGGTAAAAACTACCACTTTAGTCATTATCCTAGGGAAATTTTTATTCAATTTCATTCCCGACAACGATGCCAAGATGTTATCACTCTGTAAATTCATTTGGATAAGAAAAAAAATGATAGAGGTAACCTACAAACCAACATTAAGGACAGAAACTAACCTTTCTGACCTAGAGAGGGATCTCTCTGAGAATTAGTCTCCAACAAATAATGGCTTTGAATTTTTGGCTAGGTTTATTGTGTTTGTGAAATGTTTTTGGTCATGCTAGTAAGGAAATACAGAACCTTGGGATATGGAGTCAAATTCTAGAAAGTGAGAGAAATAAATGACTTGGTAATTGGAAACTTTGAGAAGATAAAGGCTAAGTAGGAAATGATCTTTCAGTTCAAATGTCATTGTGTGTGGCGAGAGGAAAAGTACATAAAGAAACTTAGAGCACCATTGAAGATTAATTCTAAATTACTTAGAAGAAAACACAGGAGTTTAAATGGTGAAGTCTAAAGCACTGTGCGATGAATTATAGAATTATTAAACGTTCTGATTTAAACAGAGTAAATACATGGATATACAGAAAATAGGAAGTACATACATAGAAGAGATCACAATACATCAGACCACCACCATTAGAATCTTTTTATCAAAGCCTCAGGACCTTTGCATTATATTTTGATCAGGTTCAAATTTTACATTCAAAAATCTACTGTCTACACTACTTTTCCAACCAACCTTGCTTACATTGAAACAATGCAATAGATAGAAAAATCTGTGCCCCTTGGGATGCCATGCTTGAAACTACTAATCCTAGAATTTTGGTTATGGTTATTCCCTGCCAGATGATATCTAGAATAGTAATTACTAAGAATAGGAACCTAACTACACCCAATCATGTCATAAAATAAGTCTTTATCATGATTGTTGGGTCATCAACAAGATTCAATCATTAGGAAGTGATGCGTCGGTGCTTCTCCTTTGAAGGTTCACCTGAATGATCAAGCACTCTGTCAGAATTTTTCCACCCAGTGTAACGGGTATTGATTGTTGTCACATGATCATTGGTCGTAGTATGCATGTGGAGAGTTGGTATGGAGGATGATTGTGGGTTGTCACTTATTCTTTCCAGATGGTGACGATGGTCAGGGGACCACGTATATCCTTCAAAATTATTGTGTGTTCCTCCTACACTTCTCCTTCTCGATAGGTGGGTTTTCAGCATCTGTGTGACGTATATCAATCATGTAGATACCCTTCATATTCCTTTCTTCCCAATAGGAAATAGGACACGAGGACATAGTAATTTCGTGCCACGTTCAAAAAGACAAAAACGAGGTTGAGTCAATTATGTTTCTGGCCTCATCTGTAGTCTTGATATTCTAAGTGTTTTCCTGAGAGACCAGTTTCTCCTTTTCATATTTTGTACCTGTCTTCACAATATCGTGTTCCACTTCTGCTTCGTTTGAGCATTGGCTAGAGCTGCACAAACTTTTTCCATGGATGGTCGACATTCTTTGAAGTGCTTCGTGATTCTCTCCTCTGACATGCTATGTTCCTCACACAATTGAATGATCACGTCTTGCACTTCTCTGAGATTTTTCTTGAGACAATTCACATTCCCTTCTTGACTCTGCAATGTTGATGTTTTGACAGTCCTTTCCACTAAATGATTTCTTAATTATTTGTTCTCCTGGTACAACTTAGAAATAGTGAGTTGCGTTGGCTTTAGTTGTTGTGATGACTCCCGAACATCCATTCTTTCAATGCCTGACCTTCTCCATCTATCACAGCTTTCCCAAATTAAACCCTTGACACTTTCTAGTTGAACAACGTGCATGAGTAAATTCTCAGCGATAGATTTGGAACGGGGTTCGTTTGGATCTTGGGGCTCCTTGTTCTTCCTTGGCCTGCCTCTTTTCTGGGGTACTGGTTGTTGTGGTGATGATCCTTCCATTGTATTTCCTTTTCCTGCAACCCCCTCTATTCCTGCCTCTGTGCTGTGAGATGTTGTTTCCCCTATGGGTAGTGGGGGATCTCCTTTTGGGTCCCTGGGGATGTCGGATGAAAACAAAATTTAGTCTCAGTCCTTTCCCACTCGTCTCAATTCCTCAACTATCAAAAAATTGATTAATTAGATATGCGATAAGTTCTTCTTCAGTTGGTTTGCTTTGGATTGAACGTTGTCTTCCATTTCTCCTAGACTTTGTTGCAAGAATAAAGGTAAGTTAGAAGGCCTCTTCCCTATGAAATGCATCAACATCCTGACGTGATGTGGGTATATTCTATCAGACCTTCTTTCACAAGTGAAATACTTTCTAATCACCTTCGAGAGTTTTTGAAATGGCTCCCATAGATATCGACTTGGAACACCCACTCCAATTTTCCTATTCAGGCAGTTTGGTTTGATGAATTCTTCATAGCATAGAATGTCCAAAGGCATTCCCTTAGACCACCTTTCACTGCGTGGAAGGATCTCTATCGCGGCTGACACAGTTTCCTCCATCATCCGTATTGTGATTCCTGCAATGACCACATGGAAACCATTAAATCTGAGAGCGAAATGTTCAGCCAGTTTCACATTGTATCCTTGGATTTTATCACAATAGCGCATACATAGGACCTATTCAAAATATTCCCTGACATTTGAATCTTCGTTTATTAACACCAATTCTTAAGGCTCTGGCATCAGATCTCTACCACTTCGTGCCTTCTTCCTTATGTCTTGAGATGTTGTCATGATGCAACATGTGTTTGTTTTGCGTGGGCGGTAATGAAATATGACACCCTCTTCACGCAAAAAATGGAGAATGATATTCTTAGTAGAGACCTCTCAGACTGGAAGTGGCGGAAACTTTGCATGACAAGCAAAAATGACTTTATAAATTCATTGCGCGACCCCCAGGCGCCATGAAGACTCTTAGCGTAGAAAAAGCTCGACGCTATGATAAATGGAAATAGTAGGCTCGTCATAGTAGGGGAGCGTGATAGGAAATTTATGGCGTGGTGCCAAGGTGCTACAACACTAGTGAAGAGCCAGAGAAATTGGATGTGGATAACAATTTGGCACGACAGAAAAAAGACTCTGAGGAAGGAAAGTTTGAATGTGAGGGGGACTATCGCCCGACAGACTATCTTGCGACAAACTCCAACATGCTTCAGACCATGTCTAAAAATAAGGGAGACATGGAAACCTCAATTGAAAAGGTTCAAAACATAGCTTATGGAAATCGGCCTTATCATAGCGAAAAGACCTAGGACTTGCGGGAGAAATCACAGACAATGCACAAACTTCGATGGAAAAAGGAAAAAACGCAAGGTGACTAGTATTTATAATTGAATGGGAAAGGGATAGAATCATGAGAGAGGACATTGAATCCATGGTGAAAAGAAGTTTTGAAGCAGGCTGGAGATTTGCGCAGAACACTCGCGCGACGGGTACACTTTGAAGTGTGCAAAGTACAGGTGATAAGAGATGTAGAGTATACATGATATGAGCACTGTGATTTTTTGACCTTTATGACTTCATAATTAGGTGATGATGGTCGTTATACCTGTGGATGTGAACTTTACACTAATAAATTTCCTCGACCTTTGGCATGTAAATTCCCTCTGTCTGACAGGACTTGACCCTTTGGGGAAAATTATCTTTACAATCCGCACATGTTTAATTATGACACCCTTTCCCAACTCCAACGGCTAGGCTGACCACTTTCTGACTTCGATCCATTCATTGTTCAGTACCTCACCTCACATGCTTTGACACATGCACCAGGACTCATCTAAGACTGACTCTAACTGAAAAAATGATGGTGCTAACAAAAGGAATCTCATAAGATTAGACAGATCCAAAAGAATAATATGAAGAAGTTCTAGTAGATCTTGAGGCAGAAGTAATCGATACTTTGAGTGAGATAAAAAGAGAAAGGAAGAAAAAAAATTCTCATAAACAATAATTTATCAAGATAAAGGAGTGTTATCATAATATGAACATAAAATTAGAATAAGTTCAACATATGATTATAAATATAAAGGTCCAAGTAGAAGAAGACAGAAGGATTGAAAAAACACTCAAAAATAAGTTGGAAGAAAAACAATATTTGGAATCCAAAATAGTATCACTAAGAAAGGAAGCAGAGAGGAGAGAATAAATTTTGAATGGTCATCTTCATGAAATATCTAAGGACTTAAACAAACTTGAAGCATAATTTAGTCAGCATGAAAGAAGACTTGAAGAATAAAGCATCTCCTTGAAGACTCAAATTGAAGAGGAAAAGAGATGGAAGAAGTAATGAAGATCTAGATGATGAATAAGGAAGAATATTGCGATAATCTTGAATAAGAATTCATCACATTAAGGGTTGAACTTTTCAATCTCAACAAGAATGTTGAAGAGAGAGAAAGCTCCACACCGCCAGTAAAGAAAGTGGAAGAGAAATGCTACATGTTGCTAGAAAGGAAGAATAAAGAGAAGGCTAAGAGTTATGTGGAAATCATTAGAGGCCCTATCAAGAAGGAATAATATGATCCTTAAAATAAGAACATTCCAGAAATGGAGAATATTCAAGAAGGGAAGATGAAGTAGGTATGGACCTTGTAGGAGATCAAGAAGATTCAACCCCAATATCAGAAAACATCGAGAATCAGGTAGAGAAGGTTGCTCCAGAGGAAGAAAAAAAAAAACCCAAATCAAAGAAACCCACCCAGAAGTCATTGGAACCATCCCCGAATCAACCATTCCCCAGGTGTCATCTATACCCATGGTAAATTCTATGCCAGCTACATATGCTATTTCTATTCCATCACATCCATTTAGCCAGAGCTAGTTTGTAAGTGTAAACGTTAGGATTATATTGGGATCCCCAGTTATATCACAACTAGGACTGTTAGGTTTCATTCTAATAGGAGCAGTGATACCCACAATGGTTGGAATTATGGGAGGATCGATCGCCTAATACCTATAATTCTGCAATAAAGGGGACGAGGATGTAGAGCAACATTGGTTCTTATGTGAGGCCATCTAGAGATCCATAGGGAATCTTGATGAAAACATGTTAATATATTTTCATAATACCTTGAGGGGTTGTGCTCTTAAATGGTACATGAAGGATATTGATCCAAGGGTGCAAAGAAAAGCATTCACCCTTGGAAAAGTGCGTTTAGAGTTCATCGTCGAATTCAAACTACCTTAGTCAGAGAAACAAGCTCTCTCTAATTTGTAGGAGATTCAAGAAAGGGTAGGATAATCTTCCTGGGAGTATAGACAAAAATTTAGAGATGTTATTGGGAGGATAGTGCATCCAATTCACGAAGATCAACAGAGGTAATGGTACATCCAAGGATTACTACCTATGACCAAAATTCCTTTAACACAATAACGGATAGCCACCTTAATAGATGCCTTGGAATAGTCAATGAAGATCGAAGACATGGAAGGTTATTCAGGGATTCTGAGGATGACCAAGCCTCTAGTAGATGCAAATTTGTCACAACTCCAGGGAAAAATATAGGTGCTAACAGAAAATATTCAATAATTAACCACACCAAGACCAGGACGACCTCGAGTTTGGTTCACAGGATGCTACACAGAAGGTCATTTGGAAAATGAATGCTCGTGCATGAGGGGAATGGGACCTCCTCAAAATCCAATGGGACCCTCTTCAGAATCAATGGGAGGAGTTGCAAAAGTATCTGTGACTCCACCATTCCATACACCATGGCTATAAAATACCTTCCCCAACACTCAAGCATCTTAGACAGATGAGTATTGTGAGATTTTTTGGGCACATGGGAATTCATTAAGGAAGTTTCCTATTATGCAGAAGTACATAAATGCACCCAATACAATAAATTGTGAGTTCTGTGCATATACGACCCATGCTACAAATTAATTTAGAGCATTGGGCATGCTTGCTGACAGACTAGACCAGGCAACATTCAGAATAAATGAAACCCCTCAAGGACCTGGAAGAGGATAGAGAAGTGGGGCTGGAGGTGGATTTAGAGGAGGGAGAAATATAGGAAGAGGACCAAGTTTATGTTACAATTGCAACAAACAAGTTCATTTGGCTAGATATTTTCCTCACCCGAGATGAACATGGTGCTCTCACTGCAATAATAATGGGCATGCAGTTGAAGACTGCCTAGAACTGACCTTGAAATGGGAAGATCGGGTTTGTCAATGAGGATATAATATCATAAGATACTAATTAAAAGGGGGAATTGAGGGACATATAACTAATATTAAAAACATTACTCGCTGGGGAGCAAAAGCTGGGGAAGATGCAGACAGTCAGCCCAAGATTCAGAAATTGGTTCCCAAAGATGACAGGTATGACGCTATGAAACAAAAGTTGTTTTTTCATAAAGGAAATATAAATATTTAAGATAATCCCCACTCCATAAATAATAGAGAATCCCCCTAAATTCACATCTCAACCTAACCTTGTGCATGCCCTTACCTCACCATCGACACCTAGAAACTCTATAATTCCAAGGAGATGCTCTGAGCAGTCTCAAAGTATAATCAATGTCTGGTTTAATTGTTCTTTGATATCCTTGGGGATGACCAACTTACAGAGAAGTTGTGTAACGATGTGTACATGATACTAAGAAATTATGGAACCATAGAAGTCATAGTAAGGACCAACCTCCCTGAGAAGAATACCCAGAGAATACTAGATGATTTTGAAATCAAATATGTCATGCTAGATTTGGGATCCGATGTCAACATCCTACCCAAAAAGAATTGGGAAGGTTTTGGGAAAACCTCAATTATTATATTCCCCCATCCAGTTGAGAATGACAAACCAATATTGCATTTTCCCAGTAGGAAGGTTGGAAAATGTGGAAATAGATGTTGCGAGAGTTAAGACCACAACCAATTTTGAGGTAAATGAAATTATGGGATATAAGGATCCCTACCATTCTCTTCTTTGAATTAATTGGGCATACGAAAATTATGCTATCATTGATATAAAGAGGGACACCATGACGTTTGAAGCAGATGGGATAAAAGTAGTTCATCCCTCAAACCATGTTTAGGTCCTAGATATATTGAAACACTAGACCACAATATGGATTCATATGTTCTTGACCAATTATACACCATAACAACATGAATGAGACCAGATTACATAAATTCCATTGCACATGGATCGGTAAGTTGGAGAAGCATATAGTCTGCTAACGAGGATTCAAAAGTAGTGTTTGACAGTTGGAAGAAAGGTTCATATGATCGATTTTCAATATGATGCACAAATTTCAGGGAAATGAGATGGATTGGAACCGAGGTCAGAGAACACCTGACATATAATGGTACCTCATAGGTACACAATTTTCTTGCCAGCATGGAAGAGAAAATAATGACGGATCAAAGGATCTTCATTCTTGACGTAGGCTTAAGAGATACCTCTGCTAGATGGTGGGACACCCATAAAGATTCAATAATGGAGTGGGAAGACGCAAAAAAATCCATCTGATGTCGATTCCAAAGTAGATATCAACTAAAAGAAGAGATGAATATAGATTTTCAAGATGTGCAATTGTTCGATGGACGATCTGATCATAAAGTGCATATTGAACATTGCTTAAAGAAGTGGAGAGTTGTGGAAGTAACCTTATTGGATTATCTCTCTTTCTACCTTTCTGGGGCTAACCCGTGTTTATTTCTACTATGGTTTCCAACAAAACCCCTCTAAAACTATTGTCCCCTCTGGTAAACTAGAAGGAAAAAAATACACAGAATGCACTGCACAGTCTCACCCGAGATAGTTCCATTGGTGGCTACATTGTGCAAGTTATTGCAGTCAGGGAATGAGTGGGGATCTGGGATTAAAATTTGTGATATTCATTAGTTACTTTAACATTCAACTTATATTGAATAACCTATCATTCTTATTCATGCATGTAAAATAGTAGATCTAACTAGTCATTCACGCAATTGTCTAACTTCTAATCATTGACAGTAAAGGAAATACACAATATTCAATCACATAACACATGGTCTACCATGGTTCACCCCTCTTGGGATACGTCCACAAATATTTGACTACTCTACTCTTTTATTATGGTGTTTCCAAAACTACAGTGCCTCGCGCATTATAATTCTCCATCAGTGGTTCAAGATCTACAATGATGTGGACTAAGTCACACTAGGCTCTCCTCAACCTGTCCCTTATTTCCTATCCTTGGCTCAACAACTTACAAAACAGATCAGATTTATAGTCGTTCTCTCTTCAAAGTACATAGTAACAATAACCAACCAAAAAGGAACTCCATTCGAACCCCTACCTATACCTCCTAGGTACCTACTTATACATGTTTTTGGCTTACCAGTAATTACATTATTTTACCAAAATCCTAATCCTATCATGGCTAGGTATTCTTGCAAATGTTCCTGACATGATTTCCTCTTATGCATGCACGTCTATCTTTCATGTGATGCTTCTTCTACGTGCACATATATCTTTCACATGTTTCTCTTGCATGTGCATATGACTTACACATGTTGCTTCTCTTGCTAGCAATATTTCTCCCACGTCATGATTTTCTCCCAAAGTGGGAATGCACCCAACATGCCCCCAACATTGACATTCTGAATCGTCCTGAGTCACTGCCTAACTCCAACGTCTATCACTGCTTGTGTTAGTGCCTTGTACATATCTGTTATCCATTGGAATTGCTCCTCATCCTGGATGCTCTTTACTGACATGGCTTCGACCACCTACGTGGTGATCGGTGGTTTTAATATCTCAGCCCCCTCCAAGCCTATATGTTTGAGGTGCACTTTCACTATGTCGATTTCCATGATAAATTGTTTTGCCTTTTATTGTAGGGGTTCCAACTGAGCATGTTGTGTGATATTTTATGCATGCACAACTTTTCTTCTACCTGAAGGTTCCTCTTTTATGCGACAGTCTTGATTTTTTCTAGCAGTGACATTGTCCTCTGTCGCTAATTGACATCTGCCATTGCTGCATGAAATCTATATTCCTTTCCTTGCAGCTCTTGTAGGATCCCATCCTCTAATAGTTGTGTCCATAGCTAGTCTCTCTTTTCCAACAGCTCTGCCACTCTATGTATGTTCTATGCAATGTTTTATGTAGTTTTTGTTGCTTCTTTATCTCTTTGCGCTCATACTGTTGAAGGAGTCATAGGTATTGTGCAGTCCTCTAGTTTCTTGATCTTCTTTTTATATTGCACCAGGGATTGTGGTATTTTCCTCATATTCTCTTCAGAATATGCTTCTTTCGATTTTGTGTTGTCGGGGATGGATTGAAATACTCTGCTTATCTGTTTGTCCATCTCCTCCACTTTTTGTTGTGCTATATTTCTCTCCTACCCTTCCTATCTAATTTCCTCCTTTAGTGAGGTGTTGTCTTCCCATGCCAACTATAACTTTTCCGCATTCGACCCTGCTCAGTACTGAATCTCCTACGTGACACTCACTTGTATTTTATATAGTTCTTTAGTTGGAATATTGGGCAACGCCAAGTCCAATATCTCAGTGTCTTTCAAGGGTATTGTCTCTCCAACAGGTGTTTCTTCTCCAATGACCATTGGTTTCTCCTTCTGTTTATGCTCTGCCCTGATCCTCAACTTCTCCAACTCATTTTTTACCTCATGTACTTGCTACAAAATTGAAGCTCGGTGATTCTCCATGTTTTCCCATACCTTGGACAATCTATCTTCCACTGTTGTTTCTATCAGCTCCACATCATCTTGCATCAATGATTTTTCCATTAGTTTTATGTGGGCCTTTGACTTCTCCCTAGCGCTACTTGATTTCTCCCCTAGCCTTTTTCTTTGGGCATATGATGGCTCAGATACCTCTGGAATATCTCTATCCATGCTTCTGTCCTTCCCAACTCCTTCCTCCATGGCTACCTCTTGTGCCTCCGTCTGCACTTCTTCTGTGCTCACATGTCCTGTCAGTCCTCTTGATGCTTGCTCTGTGCCCGGTGGACCCTGTGTAGGACCACGCCGTAAATTATTTTGTGTTTTGCTTTTCTTTCAAATTTTTCTACTTTCCCCCACTATACCTATTGTTGTCTTCTTTTTCTAGCTAGCACCATTCCTGCCTATCTGTTATGCGAGGACTGTGCTACCCTGCATATGGATTTTTACTACTAGCATTGCTCTTGGAATATCTGGAACTTTCCACTCATCATGACACTCTGGACCTCCATGTGGATATCATGCATTATCACGTAGTACTTTAGTTGCAACCACTCCTTGGATGGATCCTTCTTTATCTGCAGCCACATGTTGTGGCATGATGTCTGGAAATTTGCTATCTGTCCAAAATCCTGGACAGTTTCTGGGTAGATCCTCCATGTATCCACCAAGATGTTCTAGATATATTTTAAGTACTGAGAGAACATGTCATTGCTGAATTTCTTTACCTTGGGATCTATTGTGCTTCGCAACGACATGTAGTGTGATGCGCCACATTTTCCTGTCCTTGGCAAGAACATAGTGTATGTAGGTTCGTGCCACCCCATAAGTGCAACGAGGATGAGTAACCATGAGTATTGGAACTTAGAGACCCAATTTTGTGCATCCTTGTAGTATTAAAGGAACAAGTTCAATAGGTAGGGGGCCCAGCTCATCGAGCTCCCCTTTGCACACTCCGTCGTAAATGATACTACTCCTAGGAGGACTTATTATTTTCATCACTTGTGCATTAATTTACAACCGAGCAATCTTGTTGCAAATCGTGTCACAGGATCATTGATGTCGTTGATCTTGATACCTCTATTACCCCTCTCTATGCCATACTTTGCTTTGATCTCATCTGAGATGGATTTATCCTTAGTCTTGTCTTCTAGGTATTTTTCCGACTTCTCCCCATCTGTGGGTAGCCCTATAATTGTTTTGATGAGGTCAACATTGATAGGCACTAGCCTATCCATCCACAATATGACTCCATGCACCCTTTCTAACAGTTTTTTAAGACATATGTTTATGTGTTTCCCATGCTCGAAGTGCAATATGTCTAGTAAATTCATGATGTCAGTGTTGTACAGTCCCAGGATCCACTGTGTAGGCTCCAACAGTGGCATGTCCGATGGCTGACCCTCTCCCCTGATCTCTAGGTATCTCTGTGATGCAAAATATGGGAACTGTATGGCATCAAATACATCATGGTCTAAGTATTTAAGGCTACCGACTCCTCCTACCATGTTGTCATTGATCTTCACTCCCTTGGGAATTTTCGACATCACAATACCTAGGTCTTCCCGTGTGCACTATATTCCCTATGCATTGCTTTCTTCTCCCACCTTATTTTACCTTGTGGGGATGATACCCCACCTTATGGTACATCCTCTTGTTCTATTTCATGCTATGGTTTTGGCTCTAGGCCTTGCTGCGTGAAATATGTGGCATGTTCTTCTTGTTGTGGCCCTTTTCCCCTGGATGCATCAGAGTTTGTCCATTCGATGTCCTCTTATAGCTTCTTGCATTCGTGTGCAGTCTCCTTCTCCTCTTCCACATGAAATGTGGTCTACTCGTACTTCGGTGTGTGGATTTCATCCACATACACCACTATGGGCATCTCGTTTATTCCAGTTCATATCACTTGAGTGATACTCCATGTGGTTCATCTAGTTCTCCTTAGCGTTCCAACCCTCGGTGGTGACATGGAGAAAAAATACAACTTATAGACTTCCAAATTGACAGAGGCTAGGGTAAATTCACACTCTATCTCTCTTCTACTCTTCCTTGGGTTATTCTCCTTAGAAAATAAGACAATGGGTCACTTCCCCCCTTTTTTCCAATTGTGTCGCACTGACAATTGTCACTTTTTCACCTTTTGTGGTGTTTGTCGTTTGTTGTAACTTTCTACCCGCTAAATTCTATTTTGTGCGCAGTGTCTTCAAACCTTGGTTTTCTTGCAATGCATTGTTCTATTTTTACTTTTTATGGCTTTTCTTCTTTTTCTTCTTTTTATTTGTTTTTCTCATTTTCTCTTCCTTACTTCTACTATAATACATTATATACATATCTTC
>JASDQU010226154.1:9226-25517 GCA_032191745.1 Picea mariana | reverse complement strand
GAACGTGTGGGAAAATGGCTAGAGAAGATGAAGAGTCATGATGATAATCAGACAGAACACTCGAGAGGTGGAGGATAACAGTGCAGAGTCAGCATGCAGAGGCATTGCGAACACTGCATGCACAAAGTGCACAGAAGCTATAAATACATGGTACAGAGAAGAGATTAGGTTGTTGCTGCTGGAATTTGTGGATGCTATTGGAGGTTGTTGTTGCTATTGGAAGTAGTTGTGATTGTTGCTTGTAAAGGTGTTTCAGGTGTGAAGAAGGCTCAGGGTGCAGCAGTTGAATAGCACAGAAGAGGACCATTACTTATCATATAAAAGAAAAAGAGATTTTTACCCTGCATGGGTTTCCTCGGAAAATATCTGTCTCTGTGTTTCTCTTATATGTGACTGATGCTGAATGTGCCTGTGTTTATTTCTCTGCATTATTGTGATAATCATTCAGTGTTTCTGCAAAGAGTTTTTTAAAAGAAGCATAATTGTTTAAGCTCAGCAAGAACTGATTCACCCCCCCCCTCTCAGTTTTCCAACAAGTATATTAATCCACGAGGAGTTCTGGTCCTCTTGGTTGTGCACTCTCCATGATCAACATCCAAAAACCCAAGTTCTACCCCGACAACAATTCCAATCCACCATATCTCTTTCCCCTCAACCTACAAAACCCAAGGAATGAGAACCCCCTTCTCTACCATACAGACCCATAGGCCTTCCCACTTCCCTCCAGGGCTCCAGTGCATCCGGTTGGATAGGAAATCTCATGGGTGGGGACTCCAATAATTATCAATTGTTTGAGGAGTGTTTTCAATAGCCTTCTTAAGGCTCTTTGGGTATTTTCCTCAATAGGAAACATACTTACAGGCATGTATCCCATGTTACAATCACAAAACCTTATTTTTATCCTCAAACAAAGACAACAATCTATCTATCCATGGCTAGCATGGCTGGTGCTCTTTCCAAACACCCCAACTTCTCTCTTTTTGGCAAAAATAATCATGTAAAAATTGTCCTCTTTTCACATTTGAATATCCTTTTCTCCCATGCATGTTGACTCTCACTCTTCCCTAAAAGTGATGCAACCCCCCTACTCCCCCGTATGGCTACGCGACCTCCCAGTATTGGATCTCCGATTCTCGAGTCAAAAAACTCTTTGGAACCTTAAAGGTCCCCCTCTGTTACTAAACATAGGCCCCCTCAGATTCTTGGTGCAGGTCTGATAGCAACCCATGACCTTCCCCTTTCTCTCTGTGTGAAAAATCAAAGTGTCGATGTTAGATCCCTTTCAGATAAGCCCTCACTTGATATGACCTGGGGCTATGACCACATGATTGCGGGCGTGGTCATAAGCGATCTGGAGTTAAACCACTTTTGGGCCCACAATGCTATTATGACCTCCATGCATCCCCTTAGCGAAACCACAATTCAAATTGTGAACTGCCTTCGATTCCTTAGCCTCCTCACGACTTATGTCCCCAAAATGACACAGGATCTTCAATCTCATGATCTTGATGATAACATCCAAATCAATGATTCAAATCTGTGCCCTCTATTGTATCCATTTTCGTCACCTAAGTGAGCAAAAGAAGGACACTTACATGTCCATTTGGGTTACCTAGACAAGACAACAATGAATGCAAGAGTTAGAAACATAAAGAATAATAAATAAACAAAGAACTAAGCTAATAACAATAAAAGAAACTAAAATAGAGTGCATAAGGGAGATGGAACAAAAAATAAATAACATGCATGCCACCAATGGATAAGTTGTATTAGTGGGAAAACACCAAAGAGAAAGGGAGACTTATGGGTCCCCTCTTCCTCTAAGGGAGGGATCTTGAACCCCCAATGATTGATCTCTTTTTACAAGTAGAAAACTAGAAGGAAATGGTGAAGAAATCCAAATTTCATTCACTCAAGAGGTGATGTAAATGGCTAAATGAAATGGTGCTTCTATGCTCTAGTGAGGAAGGAGGTTCCTCTAAGAGAATATAGGCAACATAAAAATACAAATGAATTATTGGAAATATAGTGCACCCATCTTTTTATAGCATATATTTGAGGCATTATTCAACCAGTCTTTAGTGTGAACAAGGGGCTCTTTAGGTCACCCTTAGGTCTTTGACTGGCCCCCCACTCAGATTCAACTTGGATTTGGGTGTCAAATCGACTTGGAAGATGAATCAGAAGTGGGTGGAAGGCCGAACAAAATCATAAATTTGTCATTCTGAGGTATGCGCGACTTTTTGCATCTACAGTCACGCATCGGGCACATGTGCACTTTTCTAGAGTTCTTCAACTGTCACACATGCTCACGATTCCTTTGTATCCTTAGCGCATGCTGATTTTATAACCAATTGTATAGTTGTGTGCCCTTTGGAAATGCATTTTTTTTGGTCCATGGATGGACTAATGGGTGTTTGGAAATGTTGGATTCCTGTAACCATTTGCGGATAAAATTCCAGTGATAACATATGTCCCCTAGGTGTGAGGTTAGGAGCATACATATAACTAAAATACATCAATGTTTCTTCTATTGAGGGTACTTTTGTAAGAAAGAGTGTTGAGGGGAGTTGTAAGAGCGACCCATTGGAGGGAGAGGGGAACCTGTGGTGCCCAAACCTTTCTCAAGGTGGGGAAAAATAAAACTTTGTATAAACGAGGTGGACATGCCCTGTGCTCATGACATGTAATTCAAAATGTGTTAGACAATAACTGAAGCTGTATGTTGACATAGATAACTACAACACCCTCCAGGGCGGTTTGATAATGGAAGAGGACAATTCTGATGATGAACAAAATTTGAAAAGAGGTGATCACACCTATAAGAAGTGTTGATGATACACAGGCATTGATAGCCTATCAAGTTTCAGAGGTCTTTGGTGAAGATAAAACAACTGAAAATAGTCACAAAGTAAGACCCACCGTAGCATAAGATGGTGTTGAAGTCGAATGATATGGGGGTCAATGACAACATAGAGTGATAATGGTTCTCTATGTGTCATCTGAGACTCCTCATTGTAGAGGTAATGAGAGCCAATATACTATCGCCCTTCTAGAAACTGTGTTGATGTCGACAGAAAGGGAGATGTGACTCTAAGAAGCAAAGGGATTCATGAAATCCACGAGATGAGATCAAGGACTAAGGAAATACATGGATGTAGTCAAGATGCAGGGAGACTCAAGATTGTCTGTTGCCACAAGGGCAAACCCAGGGTTCAATGCTACAACGAAGCACCAACAAAACCCTAACTACTGGCCCTTTCAACAACACCTACGAAGCAGATGAAGTCTCACCCGAGGTAGAGGCAGGGGTGGTTGCAGGACTCAAGTGTCTGCAACCTTAGCTGGGACACATATCTGTGATTATAATACTTAATAGAGCACTTAGCATCAATAGTTCATCAATAGTCAACCAATAACTATTGCACAGATAGAACAAAGCATCACATCATTCACTCAGATTTGATGTATTTAAGCACTTTATCATCAACAGGCAGTTTATATCTAGCATATCAAGCACTAAGAACCTTCATATAGATCATATCTAACATTCTTACACATCATTAGCAGAAAGAATAAGAAGATTTATCTATCTCTATCAAAGCACTTAGCAAGAGAAGTTATGAACACATCAAGACAAGCACAAAGTAGAACAACATAGTGTTTACATGGTTCACCCCCACCCTGGGGCTACATCCACCAATTCTTATTATTTATTGTCTTCAGTCAATCGGTTACAAGCACAAAGCCTCAAAACCCTACTTTACCTAGGACAAGAAATTTATTCAACTCGCTAGATCCTCCTTCCTTTCTTTATAGCACAAAGCACTTCACAGCCTGTTATAATAACTTGCACCTAGCTCTGCAAGTCTCTCCCAGTATGCACAGAGAATCTACAAACCATACTTGCACTTAGCACTTAGATTATCAGCCTCACATCACATAGATCCATTTTTCTTCTCTTACATAGCCTAGATATCTATTTATACATTACAAAATAGGTCTAAACATGGCTAAACCCATGGGCCAACATCCCATGCCCATTACATAATCCTAGAAATCCAAAAAGGACCCAAAAAAGGGGCCAAGATCCATGATCTGTGCTTCATATTGCACTCCTCCTTTGACAAGATTTTGAAGTCTGAAAATAGGTCAAACTTGATCAGATCCCTCAAAACTTGGTCAAGGGATAACATGCCCCCAACACTCATCTATGACTCATCCCGAGTCACTCTGATGTAGGAAGTTCTTCTTAGAATGTTTTGATCTTGTCTCGAACTACTTTGAGTTGCTACTATGCGACAAGCTCTTGTTCAACAAACTTTTGAATGACTGCATCATTCATAGGTCCTTCTAGGCATTTTTTTGCTGTGATGCTAACCTTCTCCAGTTCTACTCCCTGGCTCTCGACCTCCAGGAACAATTGGTAAGACTTTTCCTAGACAGGTCGAAGTATCTTAGTTACTTACATAACTCTGCTTTGGATAGCATGGATCTGTTGTTGGGTGGTTCATTGTTTTTCAGATCTCTTCATTCTCTCCACAACTGTCAAGGATTTCAGATACGTCTATAGTGTTTTTGCATGTTGCTTCGCTTCCTAGAGCTGCGACTCCAGTGCCTACAACTCTGGGTTCTCGGTGATTTTATCATATGTCTGGGCACTACGATCAGTGAATTTCTTACATTCTAAGGTAAGGGCCTTTAGCCTTTCAACTGTGATCCTACCATTTTCTCCTCTTTGGTCATTTACCTCTTGTGGGGTCTTGGTCATAATGTGTATTTTTAGGTCTTCAATGTGTTGCTACAGCTGTTGGATCACTTATTCAATTTGTGATACTTGCTTCGTGACTTTATCCTCTACCTTTACTTCTATGACAATCAAAGAGCACAGTGCTTTGTTGACCACTTCCTTCACTTCGAGTTTCTTGGTGAGTAACTATTCCTTGCCTTGCTGCAATTGTGCCATTATTCATCGAACTTCTCTTGGAGAGCACTCTTTTTTTGTTCGACAGCTCGACGTTGTTCTACAAGTACTCCCTATACTTGTACCAAATCTTGGGTGGCTTGCGCTGTTTTCTCTTGTGCTCATCGAAGGTGAGCTTCGAATGTATCAGTGATCCAGTGGAGTTGGGTTGGCTTATCTCCCTATTCCGGTGTTCCCAGTGGTAGAGGCGCAGTGGAGACTACGTGGCTGGACTATAGTGCCTGCTGCACCCCTTGGAGTTTGACCTCAATTCTATTTTACATCTCCTCATGCTTAGATTTTCGCTTCTCTGCTATCTCCAACAAAGCATCATTCAGGTCTGCTATGATGAAATTGTAATCATCAGAGGTGAGGACGGTCTACATCTTAGTTATAGGAGCTTTTGATCTCTTTCAGGAGGAAGGTTTTGGGGGGGAAACCTTCCTTTTCTTTGACGGGTCCTCCTCATATCTAGGTAGTGTTACTTTGCCTTTCCTTTGTTCATATTCTATGCCATTTATCTCTTCTCCATCACTTCCTTTCTCTAGTGACATGGAAGTAGTCTTCACCGAGGCACTGCTTAAATCTTGTACTTTTTCATTCTTCCTTGTTTTTCTAGGTCCAGGTGTATCTTGCATAGCTTCTAGGATGTTGATGTCAGATATCTCTGCAGGGTCGACTGGAATAAGGAGGTCAACAAACCATTTCTTAGTAATATCCTCTAAGTCCTCCTCCGTTAGATTAAAGTAGGATTGAAGTTGTCTCTTGTGCTCATCGGCTTGCATTGTGATATAAATGAAATGTCGATCAATGCTGAACTTCATCAAAGTCCTGAATCGGTGTATAGTGTTCAATGTCATGCGAGGCTCAGACTATATGGATATCTTCAGTTGATTGTAGTATGTATGGAACATGACATTTGAGTGCCATTGCTTATTCATGTCACTTGAGTACCCCAATGTAATGAACTTTGTGGTCAATGGTTCGAAAGGCTCAATGTTCGGGAAGGTCGCACCTTCTAGCATCTCCCAAGAAATGAAAGCAATCAGGATCAAGAGCTAGCTGAAATGGAATTCATATCCTTGATCTTTCACTTCTTTGCAATCAATTTCCAACTGGTTCACTAGGTACTTCACCCAATTCATTTGTAGGCCCTCCATTCACTTCCCTATGAGGTCGACTACAAAACCAATCACTTGGGTGGGTCGGTTCTTGCGTACTAACTTCCCTGCAATCAACTAATAGGTGAGATGCATTGTGCCATTATAAATGGAGGCTACCTTGAAGCCTCGCATTCCCTTCTCGACATCACTGTAAGTGCCCTTGATCCTTTGTGCGAGAGAACATTCCATGGATTTTCCAGGATATAAATCCTGTGGGTCGTGTCCTTGCATACTCAAAATCGTGATCCGATTGATCAAGGTTAGATCAGATATGATACGACAGTTTAGCCACAAATATCCACCATGGTAAAAGTACACAACATCTTGACACATGCATTCACCTCTTGGTGTCTTCCGAAGTGGGGAATTTTCATGACGTTGAGTAGGGTGGACTGTGCGAGGTTATGGTTCCATGCTTGGGGAATTACCTTTGAGTTTTTCCCTTTTGTTCTAGTCAGATAATTATGTGGGGATAACATGTTGTAGACTTTGCGATCTTCAAGGTTGAAGTCACTAAACTTCAACACTGTGATCTTATCTTGGTCTGCTCACACTACGCGTATCCCCTTTGGGAGGTACGCAATGACCAAGGCATACTTGAAATCTCTAGGTACGTTGTTGCAGTTTACAACATCGCTTAAAGGTGCTATATAGGTGGGTAAGATAGTCGAGATCATTTTAGCATTTGCTAAGTCATCCCTATGCTTAGTTCACTTCTCATCGAACGACCGGGATGGTCTTTCTCCACGAGCAGTGGATGGAGAGGTTGGAAGTCCTCTCATGGATGATGCTTGTATACCTGTAGACATCGACATGACTCTTTTAGTCATGAGGTCAATCAAAACTTCCTCAACAATTTTTTCTGCAACACTTTACTCATTTGACATACATGCTTGGGGTTAACAATCTCAGGTTCAAGGGGTAGCTTAGACACAATAACGAGATAGAGAGAAGAATCACGATGATCACTGTATAAACTCAACTTGGTCTGCGAGCTCAAATTCTCAATTGGAAAAAGTGTTCTCAATGCATGGCACGGTGGGATAAATAGGTAACTCGACAACGGGTCACTTGCAATGGTATGAATCCTTCATTAACTCGGTTCTATCCATTATGATGTGGTTCCAATGATCGGATGGTGAGCTGGTTGGCCATAAATGGATTTCTATCCTTTCAGAGCATTGATCTAATGGTGATAATGTCCCCAACGAATATATTGCTTCATCATGGCGAAGTGCCATGTGTCCCTATTCTGATATCCTAGAGAATCTCCAATTTTACAATTTTTCCCTCTGCAAGGTCCCCTCTAGATCCTTCTTCAACTTATTGATATTGTCTCTCTTCTTACTTAACTTTCTAGCCTTCTTTCCAGTGAGCTTCGTCTCGGTATTCCTTTTTCCATTTTGATTTTTGTCTTCTTTTGACCTAGTCACTTCGCATTGTTGATATTCTTCCCTAGGGTTATCCGATAATACTTCTTCTTTGTATGGGATAGGTACTTCAATATTCTATGGATCCTCTAGTGTTCTTGTAACTTCGTCATCCGGGTCTCTAGTTTTAAATAGCTTCGATCTATTCTGTCTCTCTTCGATCAAGTGTGCGATCCTTCTAGTCATGAAATCTTTTAATTCTTGTTTCTTTTGATCCAAAACTTCTTCTTATTCCTTTCGTCTGGCTCAATCTCTGTCAATCCAAGTTTTTCCTAATAACATGGTAAATGGGGCATTGTCCTCGATAAATTTAATAATCTCAAAATCGTCTTCTATCGAAGTTCCATTGGCAGTCATAGGTATCTGAGCGAGCCTTCCACAGAGGTTTATCATCTTTCCTCTGAATAACCCTATTCCTCCTAATGAAGGAATCATAGAAGGCTTTCCTAAAAGTTCCCAAGTTATTTCTGTCATAATATTCACCCATGTTTCCTTATCCAGAACACAGTCAACATCAAAGTCTCCTATTATTTATTCAAGGTATTATTTTTCTTTGAATATCTACGATAATGTGACATGTTGGTGGTCATTCAAGGTTTCTTTTATTTGTAGCAATACTTTCTCTGATTCCTTTTGGGGTTCTTCTATTTCTGAATCTACCTTAGGGTTTTATTTACTCAAATTCATTCCTTCTAGCTTAGCAATCATTCTAGGGAAATCCAACACTTCATGGTCCATAGCTTTACAACAAAGACAACTAGGTCTTTTCTCAGGGCATTCCTTAGCAAGATGTTTCAGTCTTATGCAACTATAACAGAGGGTTAATTTTGTCTTTCATTTAAGTGATATCCATCATTTCCTATACTGCGTGCTAGGCTCATAGGAGCTATCCTACAAAAAATTATTTCTAGGATCCTGCATCCATTTGTTAGTCCAAACATTCTTTCTATGCATGGGTATAACATAGATTTCACTATTCATATCAGATCTATTCATATCAAATCTTCTTTCATCTATTAATTCCCTAGTTTTCAAGCTAGGATAGAATCTATCAAACATACCTAGATTCATACTTTTGAAACAAAAATTTCCACTAATCTTACTTCTACAAAGAACAAAGCCTTCATATCTATAACTTTTCACTATTCTTACCTTTATCAGAGCATGGAGATTTTAGATCTTACCTCTTTTCTTCATATCATACTTATCTTCCTTAGCACAAAGATTCACAAACTAGGTAGAGTACTATGCACTCGAGCGACAAATCTATGCATAGAGCTTTCATAGTTTCAGGTTAGATCTTTGCAAATAGATTCTTCGTCCTCACTTCCCAGCAATCATAGTTTCAGGGTCCGATACTGTGCACTTCAGCAGTATATCTATGCACATAACTTCTCTTTTCTTTACTTCAGTTCCCAACAATCACAGTTTCAGGTCCCAACAACAGAACCATTTGTTGGCATAGGGGAAGACCTAGGTTTCAACGCTACAACAATGCACCAAAAAAACCCTAACTACCGACCCCTTCGGCAACACCTATGAAGCGGATGAAGTCTCACCCGAGGTAGAGGTAGGGGTGGTTGCAGGACTCAAGTGTATAAAACCTTAGCTGGGACACAGATCTGTGATTATAATATTTAATAGAGCACTTAACATCAACAGTTCATCAATATTCAACCAATAACTACTGCGCAGATAGAACAGAGCATTGCATCATTCACTCAGATCTGACGTATTTAAGCACTTTATTGTCAACAGGAAGGTTATATCTAGCAGATCAAGCACTAAGAACCTTCATATAGATCAGATCTAACATTCTTACACATCATTAGCACAAAGCATAAGAAAATTTATCTATCTATATCAAAGCACTTATCAAGAAAAGTTATGAACACATCAAGATAAGCAAAAAGTAGAACAACACAGTGTTTACATGGTTCACCCACACCCTGGGGCTACATCCACCCATTCTTCTTCTTCATTGTCTTCAGTGAATCAGTTACAAGCACAGAGCCTCAAAACTCTACTTTGCCTAGGACAAGAGATTTTCACACCTCGCTATATCCTCCTTCCTTGCATTATATCACAAAGCACTTCATAGCCTGTTACAATACCTTGAACCTAGCTCTGCAAGTCTCTCTGAGTATGAACAGAGCATCTACAAACCATACTTGCACTTAGCACTTAGCTTATCAGCCTCACATCACATAGATCCCTTTTTATTCTCTTATATAGCCTAGACATCTATTTTTACATTACAAAATAGGCCTAAACATGGGTAAACCCATGGGCTGACATCCCATGCCTGTTACATAATTGCAAAAACCCAAAAAAAGGACCCATAAAAGGGTCTTGTGCTTCATCTTGCACTCCTCCTTCGACAGGCTTTCGAAGTCCAAAAATAGGTCAAACTTGACCAGATCCCTCAAAAATAGGTCAAGGGCCAACACCACCCTTGGTTGGGGATATACGTGAAGGATAAGTGGAGACAAATGTGAAACTGGGTCTAGTGTCAGGGGGACGACTAGACATGGGTTAAATTGTGCTAGAGGGGTGACAAAGTGGACAAACTCAGAGATCTAGGGTACATTGACTGTGGGATACTCAGGGTTTTATGGACGATGTGATTAAGAGTAGAAGGTAAGAAACTCCCCAACCAAGGGCGAAATGGGTTGCTTTGCTGGGAAAAGAAGGTTTCCAAAGGTGACGACAAAAAGCTAGGTAAAGGCTGGAAATAAAGTCTTTGTACAATTACCAAATGAATAAAGAATAAGTTGGGAAAAGTGTACATATACAGAAATGAGTGCCCCAGTGCAAGATGTCTTGGCCGATGAGGGATCAAGTAGTTGTGGAAAACAGGCGGAGGGTGGGGGGCCCCATAGGTGGTTTTCTATATTAGGTAAATGAGTGGAGGACAATCTGTAGATGGGGAAACTAATGGTGGATGAGATGGAGGGATAATGATACTGTGGAGATGCAGTCAAATGTGAATCGTAATGAAATTACTTGGGATTCCATTATGGGGAAGCTAGCAAAATGAGGAGAAGGAGCATGCAGCTGATTCTCAGAAGTGCAAAGACTATTAGGACTCCCAGCCCTAATAGTCAAAGTGCTAGAGGGGACTATGATGGAGAGAAATCATGTGGGAGAGGGTGCTACTGGTTGAAAATACTGAAATGCAGTGGAAGTGTGAGTACTGCAGAGCTGGATGGGGGGACCCTAGAGGAAAATATTGGAGGGTGTGACTGGGAGATGCAATTGATATTCAGAGGGAATGATTACATGCTAGTATCAATCATATACCTGAAAGGGAAATGCGTTGAGTTGTGATGACCAATTACCTGCACATATTAAAACCAAATACCCGACATGAACAATATCTGAAGATAAAAAATGTATAACAGTTATTGGATAATTTTGAACATGAGCATGAGTACCTGGGTGTGATGTGAGAAAAATTCTCCCCGAGGGCTGAGTATGGATGGTGGCCTGGGTAGTGTGACTGTGTAGGAGGTGGGATCATGATCCTGGAAATTTTGGCAAAGGGAATATATACAGTTGTAGGGCCCACAATGCCACCTCATTTGTACTTATGATCATAGTGATTGGACGAGAGGTTTCAGAGGAGATTTGGATATTTTGGGAGATCGAGCTAGCCAATTCAGGATCAACGAGTGTCAGGTTAGTGGTTGTATCATCCTACATAGTAATTAGGATTTCTTTTTTGGGCAGGTCTTGTACGGATGGTCGTACAGGGGGGGTTTGGGAGGGTGGGCCCCCCAGTGCGTGGGTGATCGAATAATTCATCGGCATGAGGGTGTGGCTGTAATTGGGACATCTGTGCACAGGGGTGTCTGAATGGGGAAAACAAGCACACATTCAATCCGTTCCTATTCAAAGCATAATAGCACATGCATGCGCGGCTGTGTTCCTAATAGTTGTGCATGTATGCGCAATTGTGTAGCGAATAGACGCGCTAGGATGTGCATCTGTGTGTGACAGCAGTGCATGCATGCACCCCTGTATTTTTGACAGTCAAGCATGTGTGTGCAACTATGGGATGAATAGGCGCGCATATGTGTGCGCATGTGGGGGAAAAAATCCGTGCCCTTGAGGCAAAGCTGAAGGGTGCAAAAACTTATATTTTTGGAGATTTTGGTGTTTTTATGGGTTGTGATGGCTAATCAAATATTTTATTTGTGGATGTAGGTGACCAGTTGATGATTCCAGTCCATTGGAGGGAGAGGGACTAGGCATGACTAAGAGAGGCAGTGAGAGATGAGGAGTCGGCTAAACGGGGCCCTTTTGCAGCCCATGGGCTGCTGAATTTTTTTGAGTGTTCACTAGTGTGAGCACATGAGTACCTGCTGCAGTTCCTGATTTCTATGTGGAGTCTGGATCTACAGTGTTTCATTCTATGAGGTGAGCATCTCGCATTCTCTGCGATGGAGGATGTGTATTTTTTGACTAGGCTCCCTTTTCGGGGAACCCTATTACCGGTGGAGCCTGTGTTACCCGGGGATGGATAGTTGGCTATCTTAGATCGAACCTATTGTAGTGGAGAGGAATTTATGTCAGTCTCATGTTGGTATCCCTACATAATTTTTTCCTTTTAAAGTGACAAATGATAATTCTTGTAGCTACCAACACCTTATCCTGTAAATATTTCTATTTGAAGGTGACTTGTTGGCTGTAAAAAGATGCTTTGATTGTTTCTATTTGTTCTCTTTTGTTTTTTCATACTTCATTCACGACTGAAAGCATGAATGAAGCATTAAAACTTATAATTGTATTGCAATTGTATCTAAGGCTTATATCTCTAGAAGGGTAAATGTTCTTACAAATCTTTTAAGGAATGTTGTCTTTCTTTGATGCTTATCTTATATCAATAAAACAATTGTTTTAAGTTGCTCATGGATTATGAGATATATATTGAGTACTTTAATGATACACCAAGAATTGATTGGCAATAGACTATGGGTTTGTTTCATTTATACTTCTTGGTTAATCTTTTTTCTTTTCAAATTGTCGTTATGCGTTGGTTTGTAAATAATCTCTTCTCATAACCTTAGAAAATCAACTCCACCCTTTACACAATGATGAGATTCAAACACACCCAGTCGTATCTTGTACTCTATTTGAAGTGGAAGTTTGAATCAACAGATCTATCATTTCAAGTTAAAGTCTTGGGTTTCGTTCTATACTCTTGGCACTCATTACACAAAATGCCCGATTTTCATGGTTTGAAACCCCATATGCTCTTATTTAGTCGCACTAGGGTAAATGTGGTTTTATTCCTTTGATATTTTCTCTATCCTCCCTCTGTTTCTATCACCCCTTATGCTGATAGTGAATTTTGGTCACCTTGTGAGTGTCTGTTCGAACGATCATGGCCCTGGTTGTCTGGATTGAGCCAAATGGCCCTCAGACTTTGCTACTATGTGATGATGCGAGAGAAGACCTTAAAAATCAAGGTTGGGTTGTGTTTCTTGAGAAGTTTCAGGGTTATAGTTTACAAGAAGCCTAAGAGTACGCCCTCATGTTCGATGGGTTCAGAGCTAAAGTGGGAAACATTCAATTAGAAATCATCGAGGAATTCCTAAGTGAGGCAATAGGTCTTCCCCTTTTGGGCCAAAAATGGTTTAAAATCTCTAAGTTGGACGAGGTGCCATGGGGTTTTTTCTTCACCTCCGAAAAAATTCAGTGTTGTGACAAAGGTATGTTGATTTCTCTATTGAAAGATAGATGGCATGGATTACTGGCTGTGTTAAAGAAATTTGTGACTTGTGAAGGATGTTACAGCCTCGTATTCCTTTATCATATAAGATTACTCATGTAGTTTATCGGTTTCCAATTAAATATGTCATTTTATTTATTAAGAAGTTTATATAAGATGGCTAAGAGATATAAAAGGCATGGTTTGAATTCCAGTTTATTCCACCATGGTTTAATTAGGTTGTTGTTAGTCCATCATTTGAAACTATAGGGTGAAGATTGGGATTATTTCCTAACTTGCAATGGATTCATTACTTTAAACCCTCTAGAGATGCCTGTGGTTGATAATTCTATGCTGGAAAGGCCCCGTGTTCCTTCCAGTGACAGACCAATTTCTGTGTGCAAAGAACCCTATGATAAGGCTACACTCGACGAGCCTATGTTTGAGCAACAAGATGCTGACCCTAGTGTAATTAAATATCCTAAGCATGAGCAGTATGTTTTCCCTAATACCATTGCAAAGACCGTAAATAAGCATTTGCGCAAATTGTTAAAGAACAATTTGGACATAAGGTTTAATAAAAAAAATCTGGGAGATTAATCTCAAGGATCTTACGAAATAAATCGAAATCTCATGTGAGATAGATAAAAGCAATCGAGATCCATGAGAGCTCTGATTCCGAGATCGAAAAGTTCCTCGCAGAGGAGGACCCTAGTTACTCTAAACTGGATCTCAGTTAGACTTACAATTTTGTAGATAATCTGCCACCATGCCTGAAACATAACGAAGATTTTCCAGGGATCAAACTCAGTCAAAAATGCACAGTGGACAGTGGTAGCATTTTGAAACACAGTCATTTGTTTCCTCAACCAATTGTTCCAGATCCACGGTGTGAAGTGTGTTTGCATTGGATAGGCAAATATTACACAGATGTCCCCATCATTCAAGCGAATATCAAGACCCTCATAGCTCAAATCGACTCATTAACAAGTGAAAATCATGAACTCAAAATCAATGCACAAAGGTAAGGAAAATGCTTGAAAAGGAGTGGAAATGTAATAATAAAAAATGTTGAGTGTGTCAAAGTAGTGATCAACTCTGAGATTTTATGAGTCCAATTTAGTATTCAGTTGAAAGGTAATATTTTTTTTTATCCTAGTTGTGCTTTTATTGTTATTTTTCTAATTAATATGGATTGAATTAGATTTGTGTTGTTTAAAATAAGACTAGCTACAGAATCAACAGATTCTGTAGCTAGTCAATTCTCATGTAAAATTTTGGAAAATATTAGTTGAATAAATGTCTAATTTCTTCATTTCGTTTTCTTTCAGGATATCATGTATCTTGTGGTGATCTGAAAAGATGGAGTATTTCTGGGCTTAGTTAATTAGCCATTTCTTTTGGCTCATTTTGTAAAACAGAAACAAAACTTTTATAATTTTAGGAAACACAGTTTGATATTGAGTGGTTTTATACCCTCTATTTTTGTAACTAATAAATCATCTTGGGATTTGATCCTATCTTAGAAGATAGGATGCTCAGTTTACCCAAACTTTTTAAATACATAGTATTTTGTAATAGAAGACATATTGGCCTGGCGCTGAAGGTGGACGATTAATTCACAAACTTGAATGGAACAACAATTTGCATTTTAGCTTTAGCTTCCTGTAAATGGGGCTTTCATTTATACTTTGTCTATCCTGATAAACTAATAGTTTTTTATAGCTTTAGAATTCACAACCTATTATGTTTTTGGGATAATTCTTTTTAAAATATCGTCCATATTTGATGCTTCAAATATTAAACAGAGTGATCATTTATTCAACTCAAATGACAAGATTTCTCTTTAATTTTTAGTTGAATGATTAAATGCAACATTGTTAGAATCAGATTTATTTTAATGTAATCGCTTGCAATCATAAGATCACAAAAACTATTTGTATCATTCATTCTATTATTAAATCTCAACTACCAACACATTGTTCTGCATTTATTCAAAATAGTTTTAAGTTTCATTGCAGGTTTCCCTCTTGGAAAAGGTGGTTGGATGTTCTCTAATCGTGCGGATGTTTGGATGCATATCGTTAACTCACTAACAGGTTAGCTCATTTATGTTTTTCTGTCGTTTACTCATCACTGAAACTCTAATATATGGTCTGGATTTTGACTATCCACATATTTATGCTTCATAGTATTTTTTCTTATTAGTTTAGATTGATAAAGAAAAAACGAAAAAATATCTTATGTGCTTTCTTTATCCTCTTTTTTCAAAGAAGTCATTTTTCACATTGAGTTTTGTAAGTTTATATTAAAACTTGTAGTGTGTATATCATGTACATAAATAAGATAAGTAAATCTGCTATTTAAATATATCTACAATAGTTATGTCATACTTATGTACACACACACACACACACACACACACACACACATATATATATATATATATATATAGTAATTAGTAATTAGTTAGTTATTTCATTCTTTTATTTGTTTCTTTAGGACTTTTATATTGGATAACAGAGCCATTAAACCCGTCAGAATGAGTTATACCAAACGGCTTGAGTTATTTAGACAACCCCGGACTAGACTCGTTCTTCCAGCTGATGGACGGTCATTTTCGTCCGTCAACAAATTGCGCTAGAAGGAGGTCCAGATTGACAAGATGGCATTGTAGGAGCCTTTATTTTAAATATATTCAATTTCCCAATGGCTCCCCAAATCACTTTGTTGGAACATGCTTTCCACTTCTCACTACCAGTTATTCCCAACAAGACAACTAATCTCTTTTTAGAAATTACCTTTGATGGTGAAGGGAACACATTTGCAGTAGACCATATTTATAAAAAAAATTATAAATGTTTAATACATAATATCATTGATCCTAATGTTACATGCAGATTTTTTTCTCTCATTTTCCGAGATCGGGTTAAATGTTGGTTTGAATCTTTTCCAGCTAATTCGATTCATTCTTTGTCTGAGTTTGTAATTGAGTTTTTATCAGACTTTGACAATTATG
>JASDQU010226151.1:0-17423 GCA_032191745.1 Picea mariana | reverse complement strand
AGGTAATAAGAAGAAAATAAGGCCAGATTTCAAGGGAGGATGAAGTCTTTTGGTGATGTGTTCTAAGGTATGTTATTTTCAGGTCATCTTACCATTTTTTCTATAAATTTTTTTCTAGAATGACTCAGATGGTGAAATCACTATGGTATTGATAAGACATATCAAGGTACCTTTGGTAAAACATTAATCTCTTGATTCATTATAATTATGGATATACACTCTGTGGAAGATAGGTTTTTTTGACCAATCCTGAAGCTAGTCAATGAACAGGTTTTTAGGGTAAAACAATCATAACTTATTCATCGAGAATCCAAATGAATTGGGACAAATTTCATTGGAAAGAGTACGGACTATAGTTTATTTTGTACAAGTTTTAGAATCAGATGTTAATTATTGAGCACAGGGCATTCTGTGCAAGTTCACTCTCCTAAATAGACCAGAATTGAATAAAGTCTACCATTCTTTCTATAACCTCTTTTTGGGGAGGATTCAAGGAGTGAAAATTGGAGAAGTTTCAGAGAATACATTGAGTAATATTATCTATAGGATTAGAGTACTCCAAGAATTGAAGAATTTTAGAAATTGAAGAAGTCTCGGGAAACATTATTAGGTTCTANGGTGGAAGGAAGGGGCAGGGATGGAGAGTTAAAATATCTCTTGATATTGGAGGATTTTATCTTCCTCTTGGAGGTTTATCCCTCCCTTTACATTTGGAAGCTGTAGCTACCTTTGGAAGTCATTACTTCCCTTGAACAATAACTATTGATTATTTCTCATATATTGTGCATGGTCTATTGTGGTGTATTGGTGTAACTCTTATACTATTGTTCATTGATCATTGGATATAGTTGAATGGTTTAAGTATAAGTTGAAAAAGGTTTTAAATTTCACTTGATATTGATTCACCCCCCTCTCAGTATCAACATCTATTACACATCAAAATTGCTCATTACAATGATGGCCTAGTGTCGTCATTACCAATGTCACAAGTGTCACATTTTGGCCACAAATGTCACAAATATCATACTATCATCTTGTCTATGTTGTGTCTCGGAAAACATTATCAAGAACACCTAAAATACACCTCAAAAGACTCGTTTTGAAGAGGATAAATCATTTGACAAAGAGTACAAGTCTTTTTCCATGGAAAAAACCACTCAAAAATCAATTTTGGAAGGCAACGCTCCCCTATACACTGTTAGTGAGTGCCAACGCTCTGTACGCTCTTTTGGGGGAGTGTTGCAATGATCTATGCCCCATTTTGAGGGAGCGTTGGCCTTTCTTGAGTGAATTTTGGAATGTTGAGGTAAATCAGGGAAGAATCCCCGTCATCTCTGGAGCTGGGTGGATTCGGATCTAAGGTCAAGGCTCGATCTTAAGGAAGATCCAAAATTGAAGGAGAAGGATACTCAACCTATCTCAAGAATATATTAAGTGGTTAGGCCTCTCCAAGCCTATATAAGGAGGCCTCCTCATGGTGAAAGGAGGAGACATTGAAGGCATCAAACTTGTGATATCATAAGGGAGATATCATTGAAGCATCATCATTTCTGTAGATTATTTGAGAAAAGGGTATGTAAGTATTCTCTGTTGTTCTCATTAATATACATATGTGCTTGGCCTGTTTATTTCAAGGTTGTGTTTATTCTACATGAACTTGTCTCTATTAGATAGATTCGGTTTCAAGCTAATATTAGGAGAATAGGAAGCTTGTTTCTATCTTTGTTTGTTTTGCAGGACTTATCAAGGAGCTTGGGGATCAAAGATCAACTCGGACTGTGCGAGGACGAACATCATTAAAAAGGTACACCTTTCTTCCTCTTCTCTATGCATTAGTTTAGATAGGTTTAAAAGGATTTTAGTGACCAACGTTAGCACCCTTTATGTCTTGGTCTTAGGAGTCTAAAGTCCAAGAGGGAATCCACTTATTTGCATGAGGATTTCTTTGTAACAGAAATTGGTGACTCCGTTGGGGACTGAAGATTTCAGTTTTGGTTTCCTTCCTAGATATTTTTTTAGCCTTTGCTCATTTTTTGACCTTATTCATACTGTGTCTCTGATTCTTATATGTGTTGATTGGCTCTTTACTTCATCCTATACACTTTGAATTTATGAGTTTGCTTGAGTTTTTGGATTTCTGGGATTTTTTTCATAATTTTGAGAGGCTAGCGCTCCACTACCTCTTCTACTAGAGCATTGACGCTCCCTGCTAGGCTTCCATAGAGTCTTGCAACACTCTGGTTCTCTTGACACCAGAGCAATGCTCTTTTTTTGTTAGAAATATTGTATGGATTTAGACCCCGAGTCCATTTATTGTTGTTTTCATCTGCTCAAAGTTCTTATCACCTCAGTGTATCCTTGTTTGGGTCTCCATCACCTTGATTCTTGATAATTGATTACCTTTTGTTTGGATTTTTTGACTTTTTTTCCTTACTTTGAGTCACTCTTCTCCTTTGAAGACTTGGAATAAATTTATTGCTTTCTTCTCATTTATTTGACTGAATGAAAGCTATGGTAAGGAAAATAAGAGATCTATGAACCATTCCATTTGATCTTGGAGGTTGGTTTTCCAACATTTCTCTTTTCTTTGATATTTTTTGTTTTCTTTTTGAATTTGGTTTTCTTTGTGTTTCTTGTTTGAACACAACGAGAGTGTGTTTTTGTTTGTGTGAAGTTTGCTTATGATTGTCTAAATCTAATTGATCTTAAAGTTTGATTGACATAGGGAGATTTACATCAGATTGATTATCATTCACACATAAACAGAAGGATATATTTTTTCTGATTTGTTTTTGGATCTTAGAACAATTCTATGAAAATTTTAGCATTTTATTGGATTTGATTGAGAAACAAGTGCATCAGGATACTTCATATTAGTGTTTGATAGTGAAAAGAACATTTTTCTCCTTCCCTTAAATAGACATTCATTGAAAGAAAAGACTGTTTATCATCTCTTATGCATTTTTTGGGAATTGAGTCATTATACCATCAAGTTTCACTTTCATACACCCCTGAGTAAAGAACAACTAAAAAATTAACGCTATTGAAAATTGATCTTGAACTTTTTGTTTTTAGAATCTTCCACCAATATTAGACTAGGATTAGCACTTTGGATTAGGCTATGAGTACAACTCTCCAAAGTATTCAAAACAAACACTAGCATCTTGCGATAGGGAGAACAAGTTCATTTGTCGTATAGGTTTTTTGGGATCCCCCTCTCACACAGGGGTTACGCATGAGGTCACATTCAAGAGAGTTACAGATATTATCCCTTCATGGTTAAATTGTTCATAGTAGTCAGATCATATATTGGGGGTTCTTATTGAGGTTCAACTGTTTTCATTTGGTCTCGGTACTTCGTGAATTCTGAATCCGTTTGAGGTCCTATGGAGTTCTACCACTCCATTTGTCCTCAGTTCTCTTGAAGGATTTTGGACTTGTTATCCTACCCATACGTTCGAACTGGACTGTTGAATGTACCCGTCCAGGGGCTGACTGTGATTTGGTGTCCTTAGTAGCCATAATATTTAGGTTCTTACACAAGGTGACAGTGAAGGGACATCTCACTGTACCTAGAATAGACGTTGGTGAAACTCACTCGAGCTCCTTGGAGGGTAAATGCACAATCACTGTGTGGAAGCTTGCACCAAGGTGTAAGTCCATTATGTAGGTCACCATCGTAACTGTTCCACCCGCCCATATCCTAGCCCCTTCTTGACTTGATCATGCGACATTGGATTTCATCACCAACTAGTATGATCATCGAGATAAGGTTTTTTTTTCTTGGTTTTTGATTCCTAGATTTGATTAGTGTATGTTGTTTCTTTTCGTTAGTTGGCCATATATTGTTTCCGTAAAGTTTTTGGTTTGGGCAATATTCCTCCACGAAATTCATGCAGAATGAAAGGGCTACCCCCAGAAGATCTTAAGGGTTAACAACCTTTTCTTACTGATCCATCGAAGGGCTCTCCTCAACAGAGTGAGGTTCAAGACATTGCCACTTCACAAGTGGAAAGAACGGTCTCTTTAGAACATTTTCGAATTTTTGATTCTCTCGAGTCTTTTCGACTTCCTCACGGATATGAGAGACATATTCTCCGACTAAATTCATCCGAAGAACTTGTTTTTGATACTTCTAGAATACCGACGCGACCCCTCACAGGCTCTAAAGGTGAGAATCCCTTTTGGACCACTGACATATTTAGAAACCTGCCTCACACAGTGGGAGATCTTTTCAGTTCAGAGGCGGGTTCTGATACACATGTCATATCCCAACTACCTGAAACTTCTACTACTTAAATGGTACCCTTAGATCACTTCTCTGGTACACCCAGCAGTGCCACCATCATGTCAGCCACACCGTCAATTGGTCCTCACTCGACCATTTCTCTCTAGATGGCCCACTCCACTATGGTTCTGCATGTTGCTACAATCCCCACCGGAAATGTGACACCATCCCAGGCTCCGATTGGAACACGACTTAGAACAAATTCGTCAGTTCCACTTGGGTATAGAGCTTTGAATCCTTCCATTACCAACACTACCCAGGTTACACCCGAAGGTTCTATCCATACACCTTTGTTTGGAGGAGTTGGTCTTGGTGGCTGTAATTTGGTTGGAGCCTATGGTCATTCATACACTTCTAGTTTCCATATCCCTCTAGGCACTCAACCTCACGCTGGGGGTCAACCTCCATTTGGGATTCAAACTCAAATGGGGACACAAACTCATCTTGGGGGGAAATCTCAAACTGAAGTACCTAACCCATTGTATGGACAAAATGTGACACCAAATCCTTGGCACATTCCTTTTAAGGGAAATCCACTATTCCCTGGGGGGAAACATCCTCAAGGACAAAAACAACCTTATCCTAGTGAAGGCTCTTAATGATTTCATGACATATGCCTTGCACTCCAAAATAATTTCTTATGTACCAACAAATGCAATTAAAGATATCTTGGTTCAACCATACACTAATGGAAGAAGAGGTAGATGGTTGGCTAAAATTCAAGAGTTTGATTTAGAAATTAAACCAGCCAAGCTAGTGAAAGGTCAAGGTCTGGAAAGACTGTTAGCTGAATCAAATTTCAGAGCGCTTGGAATAAATAAATTAGAATCACATGATTCTCTTCTAGATATAGAGGAAATTGATGATAAATAACCTATAATTCAGATTGAAGATAAGTTTTCTTCCTCTGCCTGGTACCATGATATTGTTACATACCTCCTTACCCTTCAATTCCCAAATGACATGACTCCTTCTAAAGAAATAAATTTAAAGCTACATGTAGTTAAGTATTGCATTGTTGATGACAAGTTATACTGGAAAGACCCTCTGGGTTTCCTGCTATGTTGGCTGATAGAATCCGAAACAAAAAGTGTCATTGATGAATTTCATGAAGGAGTATGCAAGGGACATCATGCCTGGAGAGCAACAACTTACAAGATTTTAAGGACAATATATTATTGGCCAAAGTTATTTACTAATGTAAATGCAAGGGTTAGAGCTTGCAATTCATGCCAACTGTTCGCTGGTAAGAAAATCCTCCTTGCCTTACCTTTAATTCGAGTAAAAGATGAAGCTCCTTTCCAACAATGGGGCCTATAGTTCATTGGAGAAATCCATCTGCAATCTGGTGCTCAACATAGATGGATTCTAACCACTATGGATTAATTTACTAAATGGGTTGAAGCCATTCCAACTCGGAATGCTACGGATTTTATAGTAATAAAATTTCTGGAAGAAAACATCCTAGCAAGATTTGGTTGTCCTAGAAAAATAGTCCTTGATAACGCCCATGATTTTAAATCTATGGAAATGATCAATTTCTATCAAGAATACAATACTATTTTAGGTCATTCTACAACTTATTATCCTCAGGGAAATGGGTTGGCTGAATCATCTAACAAGACCTTGATGACTATAATAAAAAAAAATTGTCAGAAAATAAAAAATATTTGCATATTCACTTAAAGTACACCTTATGGGAAAACCGAATTGGCACCAAGAAATCTAATGGTATGTCTCATTTCCAATTAGTTTATGGTACTGACATTATCCTCCCTATTAATCTTTCTCTTCCTGTGATGAAACTATGGCAGGATGCAAACAAAGAGCCAAACGACGTTAAGAGAAGAATGAATCAAATCATCGAAGTTCAGTAGAACAAAGTAGAAGTGGATGATAAGCTTCAAAAGTACCAGGATAATATGATATCCCTTTTTGATAAAAAAATCCAAAGACAGGGAGTTTCTTCCTGGCAATTTAGTTCTAAAATGGAAAGTTAGAAAGGAAGATGCAGGGAAGCATGAAAAATTCAACCATATTTGGTTTGGACCATTCAAAATTGTAGTTGCTGAGGGAAAAAACTCATTCTTACTGGAAAATCTTGATGGAGAAATTCTTGACGCTCCTATCAATGGGTGTTATTTAAACATTTCATGTAGTAGTTACATTTTAGATTTCCATTGTATATATCAGATTGGATTGACATTGTCATTTTAATTTTCAATTATTCTTTTCTTTTTGTAAATTACCTGAGTCATTTGATCATATGTTGTAAACATTTTCAATAAGTTTATGATTTCTTGATATCATTGAAACAAAATATAAAAACATATGTATCACATATCATCTCTATTCTACAATATTTTCTAACATTTTTCATTTTATTCCTCTTGTAGAATATATCTTGTTGAACAAGAGATGAGGCTGAATAAAAAGTCGACACTCATTTTTCAAACATTTGAGTTCTCTAAAAATAGGTGATAAATGAATAATCTGCCTTACTAGAAATTCAAAAGGAAAATAAGGTATGAGTTCTTACTCTTCTTATAGTTCAAACAAAATTTTAAGAAAACCTTTTTTGAAATGAATGTGAAGGAAGTTTCTCTCATGATAATATTATCACCTAACCTAAAAATCAGAGAGGTATAAAATTACAAATTAAAGTGTCATGCTGATAAATTGGAGCCACTGCGGGAAGGGGCATAACAAATGTTGAATGATATTGATGCAATGAAGGGGTAGATTGGAAAAATTAGCTTGGAGTCTAAAGATTTGTTGAAGGAGCACATCACTATGTAGACTGTGGAGTCTATAGCAGAGAAAAGCGCATAGGTAAACAATTGATTTGAAGATATTGCAGGAAAATTCCATGTGCTGGAGAAGTCAGTTGTAACACACCCAACCCCTAAATACCCTTTTATAGGGATGGGGCATCAAATTTTTGCTTTTCCTTGGTTCAATTTTGGTCCTTACTAAGAAAAACCCTCTCATTCTACTCTCTCGAAGTTCACATCTTCCCATATGTGCTTAAACTAACTAGCGGGGTCCTCCTCGTGACCTTGGGATGGAAACTGGGAGATAAGAGTCTACTTAGCAAAGGTTTCATCACTTTGAAATTCCCAGACTTTGGGGGTTCCAATAGTGTTGTTGAATTCCCAAATCGTCGAACAATGGAGGAAATCAATGGTCCATGTCCTCCATCGAGATCCTACTGTTAAGGAGGGGGATTCAACGTTTAGCACAAAACACACCTTTTTCCTAATCCCCGATTCCCAGAATCTCACCACGTGGCCTTAGCCATTCGACGATCGACGTTCGACTTTGAACATTCTACGTTTTGGAGTTTCGACAGTTGGCGGTTGGCGGTCTTCGTTATACATTTTTTATGTTTCGACGATCGATGTTGGGATTTCAGTGTTCGATGATTGATTCAAACTTAGTTATACTACGTTCAAACTTACAAACTCCCAAAATCATCCAGACTCCCATAGTTCCGGACACATCACCAGCCATGTTGGCAAGGAGGGCATGAACCAAAAGTTGACATGTGGTGAGGGTCAAGGGGTGACATGTGTCCTTATTAGGGGGTGACATGTGTCATGCTCTAACATGTATAAAGGGTTGGTGAATTGGACAAATATGGGTGACATCTGGCACCTTAGTTGCAGGTCCACGTCACCCGAGATGACATCAGTGAGCCACGTCAACCTCCCATCATACGATTGGGAGTTATCCACGTGGATCCATAGATCTACGGTCCTTATTACTTCGTAGCTCTAGGATTCAGATATTATCAACACCTCTTGATGAAAATCCCCTGAAGAGCCAAGTCTCTGGACTCTCGGATCTAGTGCCACATGTCCTCTTGATACCAACGAACGAGATTTATTTCGACGTTCACGATTTAGACAATTTTCACACTTTGTAGACTCTTGGCTAGGTACCTCTGGAGTAGAAAGTCTCTAGAAAACGGGATTGCTTTCCATGTACCCACTCATCCAATGGTCCTAGTTCAACAAACAGCCTTTGACAGTGGATGAGTAGGACCACGTGTCGCTCCATGATGTGTTCATGATTTGTTGGTTAATCAAGGGTGGTTCCTTATATCAACGTCTCAGAGGGATACCGAGGATCCAAATATCGATGATCTATGTCACTTCAAAATTTGAGTGTTTGACATGTATCTTTCGTCTTTCCCTTCGGACCACGCTGGACCTATTGCCACATGTATCTAACACCTACAACTAGGATTTACTCTCGCTTGTAGAACTCCAGGGAAACTCACGCGTACCTATATCGTCGAATACCCAGACTTCCGGATAACTGTTGATATGTGGACATGTGTCCCTCCATTCTCAATGGTCCATATTAACTTCACAAATCCAACATTTAGGAGTTTTAGCGCTAGACCACTCCTATTCTCCCGAAGTCAAAATTCGTCGAAACTCTTAACGCTTCCCTTCCTAAGTCCGATCTAATGACAGAGAGGGATCTACACTGGATCCCCAGATTGAATACCCTCGTCGATTCACAACTTTAGCCTTCAACTGTTTTGGAGGATTATGGGGATATAAGTCCCGAAGTCCTGAAGAGCTATCTCCTTTTGGACCAGCGCAGGGTTCCTAGGCCCTGGTCACGTGGGTCCTTTGGGAAATATTATAGGCTAGGCACAAATTCGTTTGCAATAACTGGGTTAAGCACATGAGCCTGATCCATCGATCATATGGGTGGTTAGTCTGAAGGGAAACGCCCTTCTCCCACATAGATGAACTTAACATTCCCGCTAAGGCAAATTCAAAGGATTGACAAGACTTAGCCGTTTTAGTTACTCCTATCCCGACTACCTTGCGAGCTCACATACCATGACTCTCTAACAATTAAACTGGGATAAATCAAAGATCATATAGATATAATAATCTACAGAAACCAAAGAGAATTTCTAATAACTGTTCAAATACTGAAAGACTTAATCATAAACATATACATCTCATCATCACATCCAATATATTACACAGAGTGTGAAAATACTTATCAAAACTAGAAAAGTGAAGCAACTACTGAAAGGGGTGCCTGTTTCCTCCCAACCATAGGCACAACCACTCCTATCAGATTTACCATTGTCCACCCCTGAGCTAGACCATGATTCTCTAAGAGATATTCTTTCTCTTTGCTCCACGACAATCAAGGACAAAGTTTATTCTCCTCCTCCCATTGGAAATTGGCAACTGGTTTTCTCTACTCCAAGCAAGGAGGTCTACACGAGTACTTCCTCAGTCACTCGTTAGCCTTGATTATCTACTTGTATCCAAACCCTTCCCATGGCTTATTTCACCCAAACTGAGCTTACTGATCAACGTTTCCTCTCTACTCCAGAGTCTAAGTGCCCTTCTCTTCTTGGGAGAGTGTTTTCTCTCCTCTGCTATCTCCCAGATCTGTCTCTGTCCCCCGAATTACTTCCTTTATTTCCTTCCTAGACAAGGTTGCATGGGTATGAATCCAAATTCATGGTCAGGCCTGGAAGCCTTACAGATGGGTACCCTACACCATATCCTCATTAACTCTTAAGGATGGCCTTCCAACTACCAGCTTGACTGGTAATTTATTTCTGGGTCAGAGGACTATTGAGCAATTACACCTAGTAGGTACTAGTCTGGTGAGGGTCATCTTAAATATTCTTGGTTTTGCCTCACCATATCTTTCATAGAATCCATGGTATATCTTGGAAAAGTTCCCCCCCTTTCAAAAATTGTGCAACACATATCAAATTTATATTAATAACAAAAATTTCATACATTGATGCCTTTTATACAAAGGTTAATCAAATCAAACATTCACACATATTTAGTTCGCCATAGTCTCTTGGCCAGTTATAGTTATATTTACAAACTAGGGGAAACAAGGGTATTACAATCCCCTTCCCCTTAAAGGAACATCATCCTCAATGTTATATCTTCCTATGTGCTCTGTATGTACAAAAGTAAACAAAAATGGATATTCTTATCTCATGGAATCTTCCATTTTCCATTTGGCCTCATCTGGGACAAAGTGTTTCCACTACACCTTGACCTGTGCAATGTTTATGTTCCTGAGTGGGGTTTCCTTCCTGTTTATTATGCATTGAGGTTCTGGTAGGAATTCTCCCTCGGGTTCCATCTGAATCACATACCAGTCAATAATATGATTAGAATCGTGTACATACTTCTTTAATAAAGAAACATGGAAAAAATTATGTTCCTTCACTATGGGAGGAAGTGCTAGCTGATAGGCTACTGGTCCCACTCTATCCAAAACTTCAAAGAGTCCACAATACTGAGGTGCCATCTTGGCACAAGCTCCCATCCTCAAAGAGAATTTCCCAGGTCTAACTCAGAGATACACATAGTCCTCTTGTTTGAACTCTCTAGGAGTCCTTTTCAGGTCTGCATAGCTCTTTTGTCTATCTTGGGCTATCTTCATATTTTTCTTGATCTGAATCACTTGTTGTTCAATTTCCTTTAGCATACCTGGCTCGATTGTAATTATGTATATTGGATTATTCCAACTGATTGGAATGTTGCATTGCCTTCCATAGAGGGCTTCAAAAGGGCTCATTTTTAATGACTCTTGATATCCATTGTTGTAGGAAAATTCTACGAGTGTTAGGTAGTCCTCCCACTTCTTGGTTTGATGCATTAAATGAATCCTCAACATGTATTATAATACTTGGTTTACCCTCTCTATATTCCCATCAGTTTGAGGGTGATAGGATGTACTAAAGAGCAATTTTGTTTCAAAACCAACAAACATAGATTTCCAAAAGTTTGAAGTAAACTTTGTATCTCCATCGGATATAATTTCTTTAGGCATACCATGCAGTCTGAATATCTATTTCATGAAGTTGATGGAAATATCTATTGCCTTGCAAGTTGAATTGACGGGTATGAACTAAGCATCCTTGCTTAGTCTTTCCAAAACTACCATGATGGCATCATTCTGTTTGGTTGATCTTGGTAATCCTGTGATGAAATCCATGGAGATGGTTTCCCATTTCCATTCGGGAATTGGTAGGGGTTGCAATAGCCCTGATGGGTGCCGATTATTTGCCTTGACTTGCTGACATTATAGACACTTAGCTAAGTAATCAGCTATGTCCTTTTTCAATCCGGGCCAATAGAATAGTTTCCCATCGGCCGCGATCATTTTCTGATAACCAGGATAACCAATATATGGTGTCTTATGTAGTTCATCCATTATGAGCCTCTTCAAGTCGTCACAATTTGGAATATACAATATGCCCTTATAATTCAGCAAGCCATCATTAAGCATCTAATATCCTTCGTACTTCAGCCATGTGGGCTCTTTCTTTAGGTATGATGTCACGGTCTTAAAAAATGCATCTGTTTCTTGTGCAGTTTTGACCCTCTCTTTGATATCTGATTCACTGGCACTCACAATTGCCAAGTGAAATAATTTCATACTTCTTATACTAAGGGAATCAACCACTCTATTCTCCTTTCCTTTGATATGTTTTATCTCAAAATCAAACTCACTAAGGAGATCCATCCGCCTAGCTTGTTTCACATTGAGTTTTGGTTGGTCAAACAAATGCCTCAATCCACTATGGTTTGTCATAAGTACAAATCTCCTACCTAAGAGGTAATGCCTCCATATTTTTAAAGCGTGCACTATGGAAGCCAATTCCATATCATGGGTCACATAATTGACTTCATGCTCATTCAATTTTCTAAATTGGAAGAAAATCACATGTCCTTCTTGCATAAGGACTGCTCGAAGCCCTTCCTTGCAGGCACCTATACACACAAGGAAGTCTTTGTTTGGATCTGCAATCTTCATTACAAGCACATTGGTTAGAAGGTATTTTAGTTCTTGAAATCTTTCCTCACATTCAGATGTCCAAATGAATTTAACCCCCTTTTTCTGAAGGGAGGTGATCGGGAAACCAATCTTGGAGAATCCTTTTATGAATCTCCTATAGTATCCTTCCAGGCCCATAAAGGATGTGATATCAGATACATCCTTTGGGGTAGGCCAATCCATGATGGCTTTAATCTTGTAAGGATCAACTGCCACTCCTTCCTCAGAAATAACATGGCCTAAGTAATGGACTTGTTTCTGGAAAAAGTCACACTTACTAAGCTTAACATAGAGCTGATGTTCTATTAGTACTTGGAGTACTATCTTGAGATGTTCTTCATGCTCTTCCCTATTCTTGGAATATATTAGGATATCATCAATGAAAACTAACACAAACCTATCCAAAAAAATTCTAAATACGTTATTCATTAAGCACATAAAATTGGCTGGTGCATTGGTAAGCCCAAATGGCACCACCACAAATTCATAGTGACCATATCTTGTCCTAAACGATGTCTTGTGGATATATTCATATTTAATTCAGACCTGATGGTATCCAGACCTCAATTCAATCTTGGAGAAGATTGTAGCACCCCTTAATTGGTCAAACAAGTCATCGATACCTGGAAAGGGATACTTATTCTTGATGGTCATGTTATTGAGTTGTCTATAATCTATGCACAGTTTGAGTGTGCCATCTTTATTTTTCACAAATAATGTAGCCTTTGTCCCACATCTCCCTCAACTATAGTTTGAGCTCAACTAGCTCTATTGTACTCATTCTATAGGGTGTTCTAGACATTGGCATTGCTCCTGGTTCAAGTTTTATTGAAAAGACAATATCCCTTCTTGGAGATAGACCTGGTACCTCTTATGGGAATACATTTTTATATTCGCTTAATATGGGATGATTCTCTAGGATGGGTTTGCCATTCTCAACAGAGTTTAGTACATGTATTGCATACAAGGGACATCCATTTATGCAATACTTCTTCACTTGGAGGGTTGATATTTGTCTCACTGAGATAATATTTTGAATCCCTTGTAGGGTTACCCTCCTTCCTTCTTCATTTTCACACTCCAAAGTTTTACTATAACAATCCAACATGGTCTTGTGGGCAACCAACCTGTCCATGCCAATCAACAAGTCATAAGATCCTAGAGGAAGTATATTTAGGTTCGCTTGGGTGGGAAACCCACTCATGACAAATTGGCATGCTAGTATGACCTCTATTACTTTTCTTTTGGTTCTGGTGGCTAGTTGTACCAACCACGATTTAACATGTTTAACTTGTTGCAATTTACATTTCTCAACATTTTGAGCAGAAACATAACTCAAATTAGAACCAATGTCAATTAAAATGGAAACACGATGGTTGGAAATCGTACCTTCCATCTCCACCACTGAAGCTTGGCGGTCATCTTTTCTATTATGCAAGGCTGCATAAATTTGTGGCAGACTCCTAGACACATCATTGATTGTGGTAGCCTCTTGGATGTTTTATACCCTCCCATTGTTTTGCTGGCTATGCAGACAATCCCTCAGCAGATGTTCCTCTCCACAACCCCAACATTTCAAGGGTTCTCTCTTTGTGTTATTAGTATTACTGGGAGCTTCTCTGAATGGTTTATTTCCACTTTGGGATGGAAAATTTTGTTGATACACACTTCTGGTAGGAAGGCTCATCTTAGAGCTCTTACTAGGGTTCTTAAATCTCGAGGGTTTAAACCCCTTCTTCTTAAATCTCGAATTGTTTTTCTTCTTCCAATCTTCGTGGGGTTTTGTCTTACTCTTGAATTGCTCATATCAATACCTTGCTTTTCAAATAGTATATTCTAAGGTCTTTGGATCATCAAACTCAATTTTGTCCCGGTAGGACTGAGATAATCCACTAATAAATCATTGCATCTTTACCTTTTCATCCTTTATGTAGGGCACATAACTCATCAGTTCGAGAAATTTGTTGATATACTCATCTATGGTGAGTTGTCCCAACTTGAGTTCATAGAACTCCTTGGTCTTTCCATCAAAGTAATTTTTTGACAAGTACTTCTTCTTGAAGTATTTCTCAAATTGTTTCCATGAAAAGTCCTTCTCATGGACTCCTTTCACATTCCTAAGGTCCTGCCACCAAATGGAATCTTTCCCATTCAGGTTGAAAATGGCTATCCAAGCCTTTAAGTTTTCAGAGTAGTCATGGACTCTGAAGTACTTCTTCAAACCGAGTAGCCAAGCCTCTGCTTCTTCCCTCTTCTTAATTTCTCCATAAAAGGTGGGTGGTTTGGATATTTTTAATTCTTCAGTGTCACAACTCTTGGAATGTTTCCTCTTCTTTCCTCTAGTATGAGAATGAGAACTAGTTTTGCCACTAGAAGATTCCTTGGAGTTGTCAGTGTCTTTACGAGAGAAATCTTCCATTGGATGTCTCTTAGCTCCATGTTGGGCCTTCTTTGAGGTGCTCCTCCTGGTATGGCCACTTTCAGAACCATGCCTCTGTATCTCAAGTGGAATTGGATTTTTCTTAGTATGATGCATGTCCACATGATTGGTAGCTGGACCATGTTGCAGTTGCCTTTGTATATATGATAGAATTTGCAGTAAGACTGCATTAATTTCAGTCTGCTTTTTCGGCTCCTTGATCAACCTTTCATTCTCAGCCTTATAACTCTGTAATTATTCCATGAGGCTTCTTACAGTTTCGGCCAAATCTGGAGGGGTTTCCACCACCCTTCTTTCATCATATTATTCCTATCTATTGTGGGAGCTCTCCCCCAACTCCTGATGTGTCACCATCCTTTACATTGTAGTTCTCTTGTTGTTCACTAACTGCTTGAGTGATGATAAAACATTTTCTGTTAGTTACTAATCTACCAATTCATGAACAACACATATCATTGCAAGGTGAAGTTAGTTCTTTATTTGGAAAAATTAGAAACATATAGTGCAGACTTCCAAAACATCTATCAACAATAGAAGGTTTCCGTTCCTATCTTCAATAAAGGTTCAGACAAGTTTCTTATAGAGGGGGGTAAGGTAGGGTGTTACCCCATAAGTTTTCTAATAATGTTTTTATGCGATTTGTGCATGATCCCAAGAAAGCCAAGTGTTATTTCCATGATCTGATACTAATTTGTAACACACCAAACCCCTAAATACCCTTTTATAGGGATGGGGCATCAAATTTTTGCTTTTCCTTGGTTCATTTTTGGTCCCTTACTAAGCAAAACCCTCTCATTCGACTCTCTCGAAGTTTACATCTTCCCCTACGTGCTTAAAATAACTAGCAGAGTCCTTCTCGTGACCTTGGGATGAAAAATGAGAGCTAAGAGTCTTCTTAGCAAAGGTTTCGACAGTTCGAAACTCCCGAACATTGGGGGTTCCAACAGTGTTTTTGAATTCCCAGATTGCTCAACAACGGAGGAAATCAATGGTCCAAGTCCTTTGTCGAGATCCTATGGTTAAGGAGGGAAATTTGGCGTTCAGCACATAACACACCTTTTTCCTAATCCCTAAAGTCCCAGAATCTCACCACGTGGCCTTAGCCATTCGATGATTGGTGTTCGGCGTTGAACGTCCTACGTTTCAACAGTCGACGGTTGACGATCTTTGTTCTACGTTTTCGGCATTTTGAAATTCGACGATTGTCATTGGGATTTCGATGTTCGGCGATCAACTATCCTCATTTCACCCTCCTCAGTTATACTATATTCAATATTCTGAACCCCTGAAATCATCCAGACTCCCAGAGTTATGGACACATCAGCAGCCATGTTGTCTAGGTGGGCACAAACCATAAGTTGAAACATGAAGAGGGTCAAGGGGTAACACATGTTCTCATTAGGGGTGACATGTGTTGTGCTCTAACAAGCATAAGGGGTCAGTGAATCGGCCAAATATAGGTGACATGTGGCACCTTAATTGCAGGTCCACCTCACCCGGGATGATGTCAGTGAGCCACATCAACCTCCCATCATATGGTTGGGATTTATCCACGTGGATCCATAGATCCATGGTCCTCGTTACTTCATGAATCTAGGGTTTATAGATTATCGACTCCTCTCAACTGAAATCCCCCAAAGAGCCAAGTCTTTGGACTCTCGGATCTAGCACCACGCATCCTCTTCCTACCAATGGTTGAGATTTATTTCGGTGTTCATGAATTCGATAGTTTTCACACTTCATAGAATATTGTCCAGGTTCCTCTGAAGTACGAAGTCTCAATACTACGAGATCACTTGCCACGTACCCACTCATCCAACGGTCCTAGTTCAATGAACAACATTTGACAATGGAAGAGTAGGACCACGTGTCGCTCCACGACACATTCCCGATCGATTGGTTAATCAAGCGTGGTTCCTTATATCGATGGATGAGAGGGATCCCAAGGATCTGAAGATCGACGGTCCATTTCAGTTCGACAATTCAACATTCAAGTGTTTAGTGTGTATCTGTTGGCTTTCCCTCTGGACCATGTCGGATATATCTCCACGTGTATCTAGCACCTACGACTAGGATTTACTTTGACTTGCAGAAATTTGTGGAAACTTTCACGTCCCTATATCACCGAATACCTAGACTTCTAGATAATCGTTGATCTATGGACACATGTCCCTCCATTCTCAACGATCCAGATTAACTCCTTGACTTTGGCATTCGAGAGTTTCAGTGCTAGACCACTCCTATTCTTTTGAAGTTGAACTTCACCAAAGCGCTTAATGCTTCCCTTCCTAAGTCTGATCTAACAATGGAGAGGGATCTACACTAGATCCCCAAATCGACGACCCTCATCAATTCACAACTTCCGCTTTTGGCTGTTTTGGAGGATTGTGGGGATATAAGTCCCGAATTCCTAAAGAGCTATCTCCTTTTGGACCAATGCAGGGTTCCTAGGCCCTAGTCACATGGGTCCTTTGGGAAATATTGTAGGATAGGCGTAAATCCTATTGCAACAAATAGGTTAAGGACATGAGCCCGATCCCTCGGTCGGATGGGTGGTTAGTCTGAAGGGAAACACCCTTCTCCCAAAAATATGAACTTGACATTCCTGCTAAGGTGAATTCATAGGATCGCCATTGTTATCCACAATTTTGGTCATTAAGATGATGACATGATAAGGACATGATGATAGAATATCAAACTCTTCAATAAGAAAATTTTCCTGAGAAAAGGTTACACTTGTCATCTTCCAGAAATCATATTTTAAAGATAGTTCGCAGGCTGCATATATACTCTCCTGCGAGAATACTAAATTCTCGCAGGCTGCATACAGCTGGGGTGCGA
>JASDQU010226150.1:0-16851 GCA_032191745.1 Picea mariana | reverse complement strand
CCCTGCCATTGCAGCACCATAGAGCCTAACTCTCTTGTCTTTGAATTTAGATCCTCCCGAGACCTAGCCCTTGCTTCTGACTCCATAATACCCTAAGGCACTGGTCTAACTCTCCAACGTTGAGCTTGTTGTGCCAAAACAAAACTTTCAAAACTCTCAAATTTGAAACCCTAACGTCTACTAACCCTAGATTGATGATGACGTCAAGCCTTGTTTGAACTCTTGGTTGATAGAAAACATTGTGGCTAAGTCATCTAATGATAGACGTTGATGTGTAGATAAATTTCATTGGCCTATTTGCAAAAAACGTTCACCTCTTTGTCTACCAAACTAACCCTAGAAGAAGGCTGACATCACCTCTAGTATAGTGATGCAGCAACCTTTGTATATGAGCATTCAATGATATTTAATGCGTTGTGTTAATTCAAGGATTAATCATTTCTATTGGATGCTATATCATTTCCAGTGTTATTGACAAGTAATATTACAAGCCATTGTCATCATTGCAATCATTGACTTCGTCAATAATTACTGTTATTTATGCTCATGTATATTAAATATTGATGGTCATTGACAAATGAAGCATTAACCACTATTTGCATGTATTAGTTTTATTATTGCCTTGTCTCGCAAACAGGTGCTTCTTCTGTGGTATTTCTTCATTCTTGACTATCTTCTTGGCGGTAATCTGTGAAAGGAAAAACTTGCCTTGATCCTTTAAACCTTTGCCTTTCAAAACCCCAAATTGCTAGGGACGTCTCCCTTGGGTTTAGCCACCCTAAATAGAAAGAGCTCCCCATCGAGGTGACAGTGGGTGGGGAAGCTCCTGTTACGCAAGTTTGGCCCTTACCTTTCAGCTACTTGGCCTAAACTACAAACTGAGCGATAACAGGTCAAAAATTGAAAATTAAAAAAGGGACCGGACGGTAGCCAACCCCGGTGATTATATCAGTGGTCACAAGCCCATATCCGACGGTTAGTATTGAATGCGAAATCTATGTAGCGGTCATTCCAAAAGGATTGGCATGAAGACCATTCCGACTGGAAGTTACAACAAAGCAATATAATATATAGTTGTTTCAACTATATTAAAACCTTAAGTTATAACCGTTGCCAAATGGGGGTCCCCACACCATAATGCTCTAATATAAGCCAGCCAACCAACCGGCCTAACGACCCTGGTTGGAGATTCCACCCATGAAATTTATTTAAAACCTAGTTTTGTGCCAATTTCGGGCCCCGGGGTCCATGCCTAGAGGTCATACAGGCAAGTACTTTTATGCAGGTCTGGAGTAATTATTGCAGTCTAGTGGCACACTTTACGAGGCAAAGAGCCCAAGAAGGCCTGGGATTAGCAGTGTCATAATTTGACATGAAGACAATCATTTTTGCATGTTTTCTTCCCACAAGTCCACCTGTGTTGTCAGATTTTGCATCCGGGCAACGGATCAGAAGGCCATTTTCAGTTTTGAGGTATAAGCAATGTAATTTATGCCATGGTTTGCTGAGAATAATATAAAAGCCTCTCGACTTCGAAGCTGGCCCAGAGACATAGTCCATTCTTGGGACGAACTTCGTTATCATGTCTTGTGTTCTTGCTCTTCTTCTCATCTTGTCTCCATAATTATGTCCTCTTTAATGATGTTGCACATAAGCTTTCATTTACACTCTTTAATGTAATTCTTTTAGTAAGTCATAGATGAAAAGATCTCGGATCATGAGGCATGATGCCTTGATGTAGGATGATGTTGTGATTGATCTCAAGACTGCAGCTAGTTCAAATTTATAGATGGCTTGAGTTGCAAAGGGAGCAGACTAGTGTTGGTGAAAACACTTTCCTCATAAAGAGGGGGTGTTAACTTTCTAGGTTACTCTGAAAGTGTTTACACCAAGCTTGGGAGTGTTTCATGTGATGTGGGATGCATGTTGTATGGATGACCCTTGGTCGTTTTGTGATGGACAGACACATGTGAGGTGGCTTGCTCATTGATTGATAGACCTTATCTTGGTGCTTATGTGGATCTCTTCCTTGAAGTTTGGAGACCTATGGAGCTTGGTGACTTCTTCATGATGGCCACATGGACGTTGGTTGCTTGCTTGGGAGGAAGACTTGCTTTAGAAGGAGCATTTGGCATCTTGGAGGAGGGCGTTGAGTCGTAGATGGCATGGGTACACTTGGTCGCTTGTATGGAGGCTTGTGCATGACTTGAGGACGCTTGGATTGAGGGAGTGATCATGTAGGTGGGGTGGACCCAGTCTACAGAGGAGCACATGGCTTAGGACGAGCATTGGAGAATTGGAGGCTTGTGGAGGTGGAGCATTGTACCCAGTGTTTTAAAACTTGGAGTCGACTTTAGAATCAGTCGAGGGTCAACTCAAACTCGGCCATGACTCGGACCAGTTTGAATTTAATGACTCGGTTTACTAAAAAATACATAAAATATTTAAATTTTAATGAAAAAATATATTTCAAAGATTCCAAACCATCAGAAACATAATATGCAAAGACTGCTCATGTATATACCATGCAAGGGTGAATATATCAAAATGACACCGAGAGCAATAGATATCAAAAATAAAATACATAATCAATGAGGTTCTAAATGGCCTCTAGAGTCCAAAAAACATGCTACATGTTGTCCTACTACAAATCATTGATCAACATGATCAATCATCAAACACCACTGCTAGAAATGGGACCTCGGCATGAACTATAAGATCATCCTCTAGCTTAGAGTCTTTGAACTCATCGGACTCCTCAAGGACATCTACAACTATAGTAGTAGTACTAGTAGAAACATGAGTTGCACGGCTAGTGCTTGCATGTGCCATGCCTGGTGCTACACCTACTCCTACTATTGGATCGGATCCAAACCAATCCAAGCCAAGTCATCAATTTCATAATCAGGATCAAACTCTGCCAGGTGAGACTCCTCTACCCATTTTGAGGTTGGATCAATATCATCCAACACAATGGGATCTGTATCAAGACGTTTGTTCAACAACTAGTTGCACCTTAGTCAGAGGTTGCACTACACGAAGACGAGGTTTAGGGTGCTAGCATATAGTGTTTAGGTAGATTTTTTTTATATTAAGTTTTCCTTTAAAATTGTGCCACAATGAGGTTGAGGACCAACTTGGCTGAGTAGGTACAGACTCGGCCGAGTTGGACCGGTTCAATATCAAACTGGTCCCCAAACCCAGCAAAGGGTCGAGTTGACTCGGTTTGTGGTCAACTTGGTCAACTCAACCGAGTCTGAGTCCAAGTCGATCAAGTTTAAAGACACTAATTGTACCTTCTTAAGGGGAATTCATGTCTTGGAGCCTTGCTTGATTGACATCTTCACTTTGAAGCTTGATATGTGTCACTTGTAGAGGGAGCGCTTCACATGTAGGCCTATCTTCTTGTGGATAGTTTGCTTGTAAAGAATTACGGCCACTAATGTATTGTTGACCTCCCTTACCTCTCATATAAATAGAGGAAGGAGAGAGTCATTTCACGTCATCATCATCATTCTACTCACTCATTGTACTTGTCTTAGAGAATGTCTTATAGAGAGCAAGACGCTAGGGTTTATGAGGAAACCCTGTGAAAATATAAGAATAGAGAGAGACGTTGGAGACGATGTAATGTCCCCCACCTCTTGATGAAGAGGTTTGGAGAGACTCAGTAGTATAGTCATCCCCACTAGACTATAGTCCCATGCAGCATGGGGAAAAGTCAGCTAGACCCAATGTTATAATTTGAAGTTGACTTGAAAAAGGTAAAAAGTTAACTCACTGGAGCATTAGAGCGCTTGAGGTTGAGTTAGGAGTTGAACCTAAGGGTTAACTTAACTCAACAAAGGAATAGAAAGAGGTATAAAGGAAGGCCTAGGGYGCACCTCTCATTCATCTTGGAATTGTTATGCATTTTGCTATTGGGCTCTTGAGCACACAGTTTTGAGGGTTTTGAGAGTACAAACCCTAAAGAACAACTCGATGGTGAAAGATTTCACCCATCTTGTTCCAAGCTTGGTCTCGAGGATGCAATACTCCTCCCACACCATTCTACATCATTCACAGGTACCATCACTCATCCAGGAGAGCAGCAAGCCATAACCTTGAGGGTTTCCAGCAAGGGGGCGCATCATTCTTTGGAGATAAGTTTGATCCAGGAGCTTGACAAGGCTTTTGGACATTCTAGCACCTAGGTTCTTCTTGCAGGGCCTCAATCATCAGATCTAGTGCATTTTGAGAGGGTTACTCTTGCARATTGATTTCCTAGAGCATTGGCACGTTTTGGAGAGAAGGAGGGCACTATTGTGATTCAGATCTGCTCAATTTGGAGGGGTTACACTTCAGATCTGACCCTGAGACTTCACCTAGTGACTTGCAGTAGCCCGATCTATCTTTCTAGGGAGTTTCAAGGCATTTGGAGGCCTCCTTTATCAGGGCTGAAATATTGAGCTTGGCAGTATTCAGGAGGGCGCAGTTTTGATTGAGAATTTAGCAGTTTTGGAGGGGTAGATCTTGGAATCTTGACTTGAGACTTCAGGGAAGGCTTCTACTTGCCCCTATCTATCATTCTGTGGAGTTTGATGCTATTTGGAGGCTTCCTTCAGCTAGGCTGAAACTTTGGGTCTTCTCAACTTCTCAGGAGGACGTGCCATCAGCCAAGGGGGTTTGGACTACACCCTGGTTCTTCTATATTGATCTTCATTTTGTATTCAGCCTTCGGAGGCTTGTATCTTCTTGTCGGGAGCATTTTGTAGCAACTCATATCTTATCTTCTGGAGCTATCTGATGTTATTCCAAATCTGCATACTCTTTGTATCAGGTTCTTGCTTATCATATTAATAAAGGTCAGATCTATGTTGTTTGGTTCCATATCTTGTGTACTGGTCATATCTTGTATTTCCATTGATTAAATCTTCAGATCTATGCTTGATAACTGAATATAAACCCTAAGGCCGAACTTAAGAAGACAACCTGCAAAACAAACACACAAACACAAGATAATCAGTGGTCAGTTAGTGTTCCAAGAGAAAAAATTGGCTTGGGAACATTACAGATGATACTTGATCTTGTGGATTATTTCACCACTCACTTGTATTGGAGATGTGAGGAGTGGAGCACACTACTCTCTCTCTCTCTCTCTTTGTAATCTTCAGTGTATTATCAGTGATCACTCTTTCTCTTGGAATGGTAGAGTCTTGGTGAAATTCAAGGGTAATTCTAGGGTTACAGTTTCACCCTAAAGAGGCAAAGAAGTTAGGATTTGTCAGAAACCCTAAAGGATAAAAGAAGCATTTTCTTGTAGCTCTTGTGAGAGAAGAAGACTAGGGTTTTGGAAACACCAGTGCTACTTGTTACGTTTGTTGAAGAGGAGAAGAGGAGGAGATGCCTTGCACACTTGTGGGATGCAAGTGTAGGAGCCAAGGACATGAAGAAACCAGCTTTTGGTTAGGAGTGATTCCTAGCTAGGAGGAGTTAATGGCTATGGTTTTCATGGTTTCCCTAAGTAGGGTTTGGAGAGCTTGAATTTGTACCAGCTTATGATAAGTTGTGTGTATGTACATGTACTTCATCTCTTATATATAAATGAAGTGTTTCAATTGTCCAATGATTTTGTACTTGCATATTTGATTTTCAGCTTGTATTGTCTTCTTGATTGGGTAATTTCAAGCACTTGTTGTTCATGCTGATTGGACATAACATAGGGTGGAAATTGTTAAATGATTTGACATAACATAGGGCAGAAATTGTTAAATGATTTGACATAACATAGGGCTGAAACATCTGAATGCACAAGCAGCTTCACGAGTTGCACAAGCAAATGGGCAAGATCGAGGTAGTGTTTCTGCAGCTCAAGTGTGGAATAAAAGAGGTTTCAGAGCCACTTTGAATACATTCATTGCCCTGGCCCATAATACAATTAATCTAACATGAGCCACATAGGTGAGCTCGGATTGATTATGAATGAAGCGGAAAATCACGCCAATCACAATAGTAGGGAGGGATTTAGAACTAGAAGGCCCGGGTGGTGAAAGGTCTAGGCCTACTTCTTGGCATTTTAAGGAAAGGTCATCAATTTCATTCATGTTAGTCGAGAGGAGTGCCTATAGGGAGGGAGGGCGGCCAGGCAGTTATAGCCTATAGGTATATTATGACAATATAATATCTCAAGCCTTGACAACCCTATACAGATATCTTAATCTGAAACAAATTGGTTTAGAAACCGTATCCCTGACCAAATCTTTAATAGTGTCACGACAAAAATGCCAGTTAAGCCTCTAACTAGACTTAGAGTGAAAGTGATCTCCTTGTACATGTTCTATAAAATAAATGCATRCTACTAGTCTATATCCGTCTTGTTGGGCCGAGAGAAGCAAGGTGCATTCTACAGCCCAGTGTTRAAGAGATTGTAATGTCTGTCCCGTCCGACCATCAGCATATGTTGGCCCAATATAACATAYTATAAAAAGCTAAAAATATAACAATATTAAATCTAACRTGGACTAAATAATATTCATTCACAAATCTGTACATACATAAAAATAACATTATAAAAACTAAGTTATATCAACTACAGGAAGAAGAGGAATTTGAGGCAATTTTGTTTGGCACCATTCCTGAATGTTTTTTATCAACCGTCAGTATCAACAGTGAGCTTCTGATACCAAGCATATATATATATATATATATATATATATATATATATATATATATATATATAAAGCACACCAGCATAGATCCATCTGAACTCGGGATCTTTTAAGCACCATAATATTTATATCTCAGTTGTTTTTTATCTCTCTTAATGCTTAATAGATCTGAAGTTAAGATGGATTTACACTGGTTAGTGTATATTACAAAATCAAGAACTAAACCAGATAAGCCCAAGTGACCTTCATCACTCAAGCTTACCACAGTTTCCCTTGTTCTCATCATCTTATGACTTACACAGATGAAAAACAGGGGCAGACGATGGCTGGAGTTATGAACACATGCCAGTTAGGATTTGGAAAGTAAAATTTAGATGGTCAAAAAATACAACTAAATCTAARTTTTCTTTGTACTGGACCAGTGGGGATTGAAACTCACTTCCTTTGTCGAGCCCATGAATGGTTATGCTAGTTTTTTGCTGAGCTTCACATCAAGCAGCTATTTCCTATATGTAATTATGGTTATACATACCATTCATACAATGCGCAGTTTATGCACTTGAAAAGGAAAACGAGCAGGTGATTCCAATAAACATCCATTAGACGATACTCAATTACAAAAGTATGATGGGATGGATGAAAAAACAGTATACTCACTTGATTGTGAATGGAGTTGCATAAAGAGCGTAGGATGCCTGAACCGTCTGTTAATCAGACCTGGTTTATGCATCCCCTGTGCATAATAATAATGCTGTCCCGCTGAAAAAAATTGAGGCCTTCTTCTCACCTGACAGCAGTTTACTAGTGAACTTGAAGAAGGATTGGTAAATGAGATCTGTGTGGCATGGTTGAGTTGCCTTCTACCCGATAGTGAAGCTGCGGAAGAAGGTGCAGTTAGTGTTCTTAGAAATGCAAAAGACAGAGAAGAGTGGTAGCAACACATGGCTATGGCCGTTTCTGGATGGTATCAGATGTATAGACACTCAACCCTGCTGCTTCTCAAACTGAAATCGCGTTTTCTCTTGTTGGTAACTCGGCCAAACGTGTTGATGGGGATTTATTTACGAAGACCCGTTAGAAATAACCCTCACGTTAGGAGAAGCGACCACGACCTACGTGCGCCCCCTCTTCCGACTCTGACTAAATGTGGTCTGCTGTTAATTTCCTCTGGTGAACATGTCCACCTCAAATTTATATGGCAGGTTCTAAGTATCGATCCCGAGGATCATGGGGACTATGGGTTTATACCCACGTCCGAAATGTCATCGAAATAGATTATAAACATTAAACCTTGGGTTTATGCGAGTTTAGTATAGCACAATCATCATGATTCACCACGCTGGACGTTTTTAGATTTTTAAAAGATTGAAAGTTGAAGATGGATGAATATCATGAGAAAAAACCAACATCCGAAATGTCGTCGAAATAGACTATAAACATTAAACCTTGGATTTATGCGTGTTTAGTACAACACACTCATCACGATTCACACGGTGGACGTTTCTAGATTTTTAAAACATTGGCACTTGAAGATGGATGAATATAAAAGAAACTTTTTGGAAGTTGAAGATGGATGAAGAAGAAGAAATTTTAATGTCCACGAGGTTAACAATAGTTTATGGGACAGACCGCCTCATACATTGATTTCTGCATCTTAGTCTTTTTCTTGTTCAGCTTAATGATGAGCTCTCCCACTTTCTCCACGGTCCCCTCGTTGAATAAATTATTCCAAGAGTTAGCTGTTAAAATACTCACATAACTGTCCCCACTGTCTTTGAAAGCTTAACACTTTAAAATGAAATGTTTTTATGTTTCCACTTTTCCGAAGTTGCAGAACATATACACCCTTTCTTCCCAAGCTTCCTTTGGTCTTTTCCAACGCTCGGTTTCACAACGGAGTTGATGGGAATTAGTTCTTAATTGGGCAATAAGCATTTTGGCTCTCGAAGATATATTGGCCCCTATGTACGCTTTTTTATGGTGGTTGTTAGTGGGGTTAAACTCTTCAATGTAATATTTTTTCTTTCTCCCTAGCCCTTTATCCCAGGATCGCTTGTGCAACCTATCAATAACAAAAGCCTTTATCTCTATATTGTTTGTAGGGCACTTGTTCAAGTGAATATCCCATTTACCAAGCCATTTAATATTTTGTCGCATTCACGTCTTCTTTCTTTTGCACAATATGTCATTGAAGACGACTTTAGGCCACCAACCGTCTTCCATTTGCTCAATTTTTTTTAGATATTTTATGAGACACACCATAGCAATTGCTTCAATAGGAGCAGCCCCCATTTTACTCAGCATGATATCATAAGGAACTGAACTTTTAATTTTAAATTTGTTTGTAATCAAGCATTTTTTAATCTTCTCAATTTGTTTCCATTGTAAGTCAGATGTACTGCTGGCCCACACTTCACAACCATAGAGAACCACCTGGATCACTAAAAGCCCAAAAAGAGTTTGCATAGTCTTCCAATCCCATAGCTCTGCCTCTCTGCACCTATTTTGGAAAGCATAGAATGCTTTACAACCTCCCAAAATTCTTTTCTTTCTGCAACCTTCCCAACTTAGATTTTTGTTGAAGTCAATTCCGAGGTATTTGTAATCTGCCACTTCATCAAGAGTGTTGCCTTCAAAGTAGAACTTATGTTGATTATGTTTTTGTTTTCTTTTGCTAGAAAAAACTACCACTTTTGTCTTGGTAGTATTGACTTGCATCCCCACTGTACTACAAAAGTGCTCAAGGGAAATTAAGTGTTCTTGCAACTCGTGAGCAGATTTAGCAATTAGAATAAGGTCATCTGCATACAAGAGAAGCCTTATCACAAACTCGCCCAAAGAGCACCATCACCCTCCTGTAAGTTTAACCACTCTTCAAGTTTGTCTATATATAAACTAAAAAGGGTAGGGGACAATGGGCACCCTTGCTTGACCCCTATATCACTCCTAAAACTTTTGGAGATGCCAGTTGACGTTCTGATTTTGACTTTAACCTCTTCATATAGTCCATGGACGGTTGCTCTAAGGTGCATAGGAACCCCAAGTTCCTCCATTCTATGCCAAAGCTTCTCTCTAGGGACCGTGTCAAAAGCTTTTTTGAAATTGACAAAGAAACAAAAGACTTCCTCTTTTTTCTCCCACACTTTCTCAATGATGTGCCTTAGAGTTATACCGTGATCAATCGTTGAGTGTCTAGGTCTGAAACCTGCTTTTCCTTTGGCGTACTTATCTCTTTCTTCCGCCCACATGTTGATTCTATTTGCTAGCATACTTCCGAATAATTTTGCGAACAAGGGGTTTATCATTATAGTCCTATAGTTAGAGGGATTGTTGACATACCCACTCTTGAAAAGTGGTATTGCTAGACTCGTTGTCCAATATGTAGGGAATCCCTGTTGAATGATGTTGTTGAAAATTTCCATAATGTGAGGTGCAAGAGTTTTTGAACCCCATTTTAGATATTCTGCTTGGAGTTCAACTAAATCTTTTGCTTTTCCAACCCCCAACTTTTTGATACCCACCTCAATTTCTTGCATGGTGAAGAGCTCAGTGGTAGTGTTGACCAAGGGAGGGGGGTCAACCTTAGGATCTTTCTCATAAAGCTTCTTTGCATACTTGAACCATTGATAAGTTGTGATATTATTTTTAGTTTGTTTCTTTCTCGTTTGAAGTTCCTTCCAAAATAACTTGGGGTTATTTTTCCCCAAGAAATTATAAGAAATTTATTGGAAGTTGAAGATAGATGAGTATTATAAGCAATTTTTTTTTGGAGGTTAAAAACAAATGGATATTATAAGAAATTTTTAGGGGCGATAGGTGTGAGGGGAGTCTTTATTATTTCAAATGAAATAAGTTTATTTACTAGACTTAGGGATTTGGATGTATCAAATAATTTAGTTGAGGCTTTCTCATTGTGGTGTGGTCTTTCCATTGTTAAGGATGAAAGATTCAGGTCGCTTTTAATTTTTGGGGACTCCATGTTGATTATCAAAGCAATGATCGAATTATCCAATCTAGGGGGGAATAAATTAAAATATATTGTTTCTCAAATCAATCATATTCTTTCTCAATTTGATAAGGTTTAATTTTACCACATAAGAGGGAATTGAATGGGGAGGCAGATTATTGAGCAAAAATAAACTTTTCCTTAAGCTCGAGAGTGTTAAATAAAAATGGGGATTTAAGTTATTGTTTAATCCCATAGATTTATATGTTAGTGGGCATTAGTTGGCATTACAATCAACACGCTATTATCAATGATCAACAACTAGATGAGATCATGGAAGGATAGATTAAGGTGGCTCGTTTCACATCGTCATATGGCTTGGCAGGTTTCATTCTTGGTAATTGAATGCGAAGTGATGAGCTTCCTTATGAAATATGGGAAATTGTTGGTTTTGTGTTCCATGTTAGGGCATAACTTCGCCAATCCGAGTTGGTATTTGCTAGGTCTAGGACCTGGTGGTGATTCTAGTGTTCTCTCGACAAGGTTTCCTATTTTATGGAGTGGATGCAACAAATCTTTCAATGGGTGGAGTTCATTTCGATATTGCTTTCTAGAAATTGTAGATTTTGAGTCAAGTTTTGCATCCGATATTGGTAACTTCCTCCCATCTTTGCATTCTTGTTGAGCATGCTCTAGTTCTTTGGGTTTCTTTGGGAGTGGTGTTTCTGTTATTATTTTCTAGAGCTACAATAATGGGTTAATTGTGGAGCCTTGTTTATTGTGGCCTGAGAAATGGCTCTATAGCTTGGTGTATGTTGTTCTAGTGATATGGCCAGTTGGTTTTATCTTCCCTCCTTTTGGGTTACTTGTCGATTCTTTGGATTGTGACTTTACAAAAGGTGAGGACATGCTAGCCATGGACAATGATGATATCAAAGAGGTTAGATGGGTTCTTCGCGGGCATGAAGACATTAGCCAAGCCAACAATAGCACACTTGTGATAAACTCTTGCAAAAGTATTGAACTTGAATAGCCTAACTCCACTCATAATGCCAACAATATGAGTTGCATCCTTCTTCAGACATAGCAGATTGACTCAGTGGAGACTAAGTGCAACATAGTTGGATGTTTGGTTCTCTCTTAGAGTGTGGAATCTATCTCCTTTGCTTCCAATAATCATGGTACCGAGAACTCCCTTCAAGAAAGGATAAAGGAAGAATAAACTATTCATAAGTTGTGGGATCCCATGGAGAATGAAGGTCCAAGCTCCCCTCATTTTGGCGAGGGGCAGAAGGACAAAGGTAGTGTTCATCCATGTCAATATTTTAAATGTTTTTTTGAGTTATATGTTTCTTGTCTCAATACATTAGATAGGCCACTTGTAGAAATACTTGGAATTATTGTTTTGAGCAGTCTTTTATGTCTTTAGATTTCAATCTAGAAATATGTCTAGTCTCATGGAAGTTCTATGAACTCTATAGAATGTAATCGTTTCTAGCCTCGACGTAGCTATCTTTTGAATGAATACAATTTTTTATTTCAGTTAAAAAATAAATATTATAATAATTTTATATGTAACAATGTGATGATCTAAAGTGTCCTTGACAAGATGGGTTTCAATTTATTGGCAAGTGCTTTGGAAATGATTTGTAAATCACATTGCTTGTAGAGATTGACCTGAATTTATTTGTTGAGTTTTCTCCTTCTTCCTTCAAGATGAGTGTGAGAAAAGTGAAGTTAAGCGCCTGCAAATTCATGTGGAAAGTCGAGAGTTTTCAACCACTTGCCAAACATGCCCACCGCTAACTAATGAGATTCGAAGAAGTTTGCGATTGTAATGTCCATTTCCACATGACCCCTCTAGATGGATGACTTAGTAGCCTATTTGATTCACATAGGCTATAGTCAATGAAGAAAGGGGATTACTTTGATTATTTGATGTCAATGGGGAGAAAATGTTATATTTCCAAAGTGACATTAAATAATTAAGTTAAAAAGCTTATAAAGTGACTTTGAGATTAATACTTAAGCAAACCTTATGAAGTCACTTTAATCACTTAAGTGAAGGTAAAAAGGTAAAAGGATCATCCAAAAGGGTAAAAGGGTCATCAAAAAGGTGAGAGGGATAAAATAAAGACGAGAGTTCATTCTCTCATTATGTTGATGATTATTATGTTGATGATTGTTTTGATTTGATTTGGAGAGATCTTGGACCCTTTGGGGGTTTAGAGTAAACCCTAGTTTAGATTGGTTTCGGTGGTGAAAGATTCCACCCTAGCTAATCAGATTTTAGTGGTGAAATATTCCACCCTAGCCAGTCATTGGGAAGGTCATTCATGTTTTTCATTTGGATTCCACTATTGAGGAGTTTGATCTACCTTTTTGTAGTAGTCTAGGGCTTGAAGAAGACACATTTTCTTCTGTGCAAGCTGAGATATTCATAAGAGGCCAAGTTTTCTTGAGTAGGAGTCGAGTCCCCCTTGTGTGGTCGAGATCCCTTCATTATGGGGTGAATTTATTTTCTAGGGTTGAATTCCTTGCTAGTCGAATTTCTTTGTTAGTTGGGTCATGTTATCTTGTCAAGAGGCTGAGTTATTTGATGTTGGTTCGAAATCACATTGTGGAGGGGTTATATTTCCTTATTCATCTGAGTTCCATTATTGTTGGGTCGTTTTTCTCCTTGTTAAGTTGAGTTTCATTTTGTTGGGGAACAATTCTTCATGCTAGGCAGAGATCCTTTGTAACTAGGTCGAGTTATTGGTTGTTGGGTCGAGATCTTTGTTGGGGTTGAGTTCCTTTTTTAGCTGGGATGATTTATTGACTATTGGGCCAAGTTACCTTGCTAAAAGGGGTCGAGTTTCCTTGCCAAAAGGGGTTGAGTTCTTCAAGTGGCAATTGTTTTTCCTTGTTGGAGCTTTTTGTTGTGTATGTTTGTTGCGTTGAGGCAGATCTAAACCTCTACAACACCTTGCTTATGTAACAGGTTAGATCTTTAATAAAGTCGTATTGGAATGGTGCTCATTATGGTTACTTGGATGATTTATTGTGGTTGCACTCTTGTTGTTGTAATTCCTATGTATTGTGTGTGTTCTATTGGCACAGACCCTTGGTTGTTTGTGGGAAACATATCAAGAAATAAAGTAGTAAACCCATAACAAAAAAACAACAACAGAAAGAGGCTTTATAGAGGGTCTTTACTTCGTCATCAAACTATTTGACATGATGCATAAACCAAAAGAATACTAAATATTACTACATTGACCAAATGATGGGATTTGATAGTCGGTTTGGGGTATGATAACAAACAATTTGATGAAATTCACAAGCCAAATAAGTGCATAAGACATAATAGAAATAGAATAAACAAGCCAGTAGTCAAAAGAGGTCATTTCAAGGGAACACATGGCATTACATTGAAGTGTTTGAAAAAAGTTTTAAATCATAAAATCCTCCTCATCATAGCAGTAGTGAACAAAATTTATAACATATACAAGGGAGGAGCATTTCAGTGATGAAACCATCCAGACTAAGAGATTTTCTTGCTAGAATCTCCATCACTACTTATTCCACTTCCTCCAAGGTTATTTATCTCAAAAGATTTACATTTTTCTCTTAGGTGACTAAGGAGGGGATTCAACTATTGATATTCCTTATCGCCTCTTGCCTATTTTCTTGAGGTTTTGTTAGGAGTTGACTGTAGTAATTTTGTGGTTCATTTTTTATGTCTACATGATCCTCTAACTTGGTCCCCTAAGAAGTCTTGACAGAGACAATCTTGTTGTGGTGTCTCCTATTAATCAATTGAGTTATGGAAGAACTAGGTGTTCTTATCACCTTCTTCAAGCCATTGAATCTGCAACTTTTTCCGCTATATCATTTCCTCATGTCTATCTGTTTTATGGGTTTACGCTTTCTCTTCTCCTTTGAACTACCTTCTTGAATTATCGATAATTGAAGATCATCCATTTTCTCTTCAAGCTCTCTCTGAGCATGAAAGATATTTCCAAATACCTCCTTGTTCAAAGTTTTGATTTGAATTTTCACCTTCATTGAGAATTGTTGGAAGATATAAAATTGATGTTCCCTATCACGAACCCACTTCCTCCCACCTAGATTTGAAATTGACATGCAAATAAATATGGGATAACCAAAACTTTTCAAAGTGAAACAACTTGGACCTAGATGTGTTGATGTTGTCCCATTTGAGGTTACCAACCATTGATCCAAGAACAAGTTGTGAAGGATCTCTACCTCCATTGTTCCTCCTCTCCTCCGAAGCATTTCAACGACTAGGAACTTGTCTAGTCTAACTGTTATCTAACGAGCCCCTCTACTTTTGTTATTTCATGTGTGATTGTCATTTCTTATTTGCACATCTACCATCCAAATTTTTTCTATGGTGTGCTTGAAGGACCTATTGACTTTTTTTAAGCGTCGAATGCCTCCCAGTTTCTCTTGAAGCGAGGTTCACATATTGAAATCAGCTCCTATTATCCATGGTTAATATTTGATCACCTTCCTGAGCACTCTCAAGGTGTCTAAGAAGGATTCTTCAAGGGTTGGCATTGAAGGGTTGTACACATTTGTAATGAATCCTAAATATGATGAACCAATCTCTTTGAAGCTTGTTGAAACAATCATATATGTTTTTATAACATTTTCTAGGATGACATATGTAGGATTCCACGTGACTATAAGCCTCAAGAAATATTCTTGGCGCTACTTACTACTATTTTATAGCCCCTCAAAACAAATTGCTAATTGAACCATGGTTTACTTGTTACATTTAGTTTATTGGAGCATTGTGATGGTAGGTTTCTCCTCGATGATATCGTTTACGAGTATTCTTTGTTTTCCATTCGCATTCACCCCCTTGATGTTTTAGGATGCACTTTTCAAATCATATTTTGGGTTGAGATACATTACTTATCCGGCAGCCCTATCGCTTGTTCGAAGTCCACTAGCTACATGCCTTATTCCTTAATCTTTTGTTTCTTCTATTTCCATCCTCGTTTCTTTTCATCCCCTGTCGCTTTTTTTGAAGCTTTGAGGGGTATATTCCTAATTTCCAACACCATTGATTGGCCTAGACTTTCGCTATCCATGCTCATTTTTGTTTTCCCTTTCAGTAGTTTTATTTGGAGCTATTTTAGCTAGCCTTTTGTCAAAATCATCTTGATGTTTTTTCACCATATTTCTTTATTAACATTGACAAGTTGACTTCTACCATTATTGTATCCTATGTGATTTCAACTTCTTCTTCCAAATGTTGTAGTTCCTCTTCCTTTGTTTCCATACCATATGCCTCTCGAATCTTTGACCCTATTGTTCACTTAGAAGCCTCTATCTCCATTTTTCGTCTCTTGCGGTTTGCCTATAGAGGCTCCATAATCGAGTCTAGGCTCTTTCTTACTTTTGGAATCTTAGGTAATTTATCCTCTAGCTGCTTCAAGTTCTCTCAATCCTTTTTTCTTTCTTCATCTAAAATTTAGAAGCTATCGCCATCTTTGTTGGCATTGTTGGGATTTGGTTTTGGATTTTTCTTTGTCAACTTGCACTTACCAGGGAATTTTACATAAATTTCTTTTCCACGCTTTATTTCAATTTACCTTGGATTGCATTTTTATTGAGCAAACAATCTCTTAATAGTTGCCCATGTTCATGGCATTTCCGACACCGAAAAGGAATCTGCTCATAATCCAGAGTTTGGATCCATTGTGAGTCTTCGAAGTTGATTCAAATCGATATTGGAAGTGTACCCAAAACATTAATGCACATGCATATGCAAGCATATGATGTATACATACCTACACAGGTGACTTTAGAGGCCTTGACAAAGCCTCCTAGCGTATTCCTAATCTTGGCCAGTGTTTCCTCCTCCCAAAAATCTCGAGGCAATGACTATATATGAATCCATACAAGAGCTCCAGTGAAATCCTTCTTTTCCAAGTTGAATCTCTCAATCCAAAACCTTAAATTTGGCCCTACAAAATTGAAGAAGTAAGGGCCTTCTTCAAAGACATGCTCCATATCCTTTGTGCTAGCAAAGATTATTGTGAAGAAACCCTTAGATCTCAGCTTCATATCTACTTTCCCTTTGGGTTTCCAGTGAATGTTTACCAACTATATCAACACCTTTTTGGAAGTCCATATGTCCTTAAACTTTCCTGTAACTGCGTGATCCTTCATATACTGAATGTAATCATTGATCCTTCTGGATCTCACCTTCTACCCTGGATTCTCCTATGTCTTTTTTGG
>JASDQU010226148.1:0-17316 GCA_032191745.1 Picea mariana | reverse complement strand
ACTTCCCGGTATCTTTCTTTGTCTTTCCGGTGTCCCTCTTTGCTTGTGGCCTGGACTAGTTTTCCTGATACTTTCCATCTTTGCTCTGTCCTTTGTTCGGTGGGTTGGGGCCACCCTTTCCTATATTTTGTTGTGAGGGGTTCCCAGGCCCAAATTGCCGTGTCTTTTGTTTGAGCTTCTGCTCGATTTTGACAGCATATTGGTAGGCCACGCCCAAGGATGAGATGCCCAGAAATTCCATTTCAATCTGGATGTATCTGTGTAGATAAATATGATACTTGATCACCATATGTCATTCTAAATCTTTGATACCCAACTTGGTGCACAAGGTATGGAAGATATTTGTGAAATCTGGCACTACTTGGTCTCTTTCTTGCCGCAGTGTGGTCCATTTGGTATACAGGTCGTCATAACTTCCGATAGGGTAGTATTGTTCCTTAATAACATCCTTGAAGGATTCCCAGGTGGTTGTGACTGAAAATAATGAGGTTTCCTCCATTTCCTTTTGCTCACAGAAAGTTTCCCACCAATCTTTGACATGGGGAACGGCTTTGAGGAGCGCAAAAGTAATCTTTTCTTTATTCGAAAAGTTATGGAAAAAAAAATACCCTTCTAGTAGATTCAACCACTTGTCTACAGCATTTGCATCTATATGAACTTAAAATATAGGAATATCAAAGTTTATTTGTACCTTGAAGGGGGCAACGCCTCCGTTCGAAGAAGATGCATCACCTGTTGGTAGCCGCCGAAGTATTTGCGCGAAACTATCCATCATCTCGTTCCTCTGTTGCATGAGGGCTTCCTCAATCAACAGTTTGAAAGGATCTCCTGTCCCATCATCTTTATTTTCTCTTTCCATGGGAGATCTCTTGGGCGTGTGAGAGTTTCTTTCCTCAAGAGAAACAAGCTCGAGACCCAACTCTTTGTACTCCGACCTCGTTGGGGACATGCATTAAGACGACAAGGAGAAGACTACTTTGATACCACTGATCTGGATTTTATGAGAAAAATGAAATGAATACAGATTATTAATAGGTTCTTAACAAAAAATAATAGAGATACAGTAAAAATGGTTTTCTATTCAATAACAAAATAAGCTGAAACTGTAAAATGCAGCGGAAACAAGCTTGCTGGAATGGTGGCGGCTTATCTCTGAGAAGAGATGTGATAGTAGCGCGCATTCACAAGAAGAAGGTTACAATGAGGCTCTGAAGGCCTTTTTACAATAAGAAAGAATTCCCAAAACCCCAGACATCCAAAAACCTAACCCTAGGAGATGAAGCGCCAAAATTCATGTGGGCCCCATTTGGGTAAGTTAGTACATCAACTTCCTGGGGTCGTAACTTTTGCATACAATCTCCGTTTTAGGCGTGTGATATCCCGTTGGAAAGGTATCACCGAGGAGATTCATTTTGGGGGCTCAATTATTCCTTCGGCTATCACTAAATTCCTTGATCCATACAATTATATTTACAGACTGGGGGAAACAGGATGTTACAATTCCCTCCCCCTTAAAGGAATCATCGTCCTTGATGTTCTATCTACCAATATGATATATATGTATAGGAGTAAACAAAATTGGAAATGCCTGCCTCATGGCATCTTCCATTTCCCACGTAGACTCATTTGGGCCAAAGTGTTTCCATTGCACCTTGACCTGTGCAATGGTTCAATTCCTGAGTGATGTTTCCTTCCTGTCTAATATGCATTGGGGTTCTAGTAGGAATTCTCTCTCTGGTTCCACCTGGATCACATACCAGTCAATTATATGATTAGCATCATGTACATATTTCTTCAATAATGAAACATGAAAAAAATTATGTGCCTTTACAGTGGGAAGAAGTGCTAGCCTATAGGCTATAGGTCCCACTCTATCTAAGACTTCAAAGGGTCCACAATACCAAGGTGCCAACTTGGCACAGGCTCCCATACTCAGGGAACTCTTCTGGGATCGAACTCTAAGATAGACATGGTATCTGGCTTTGAAATCTAGGGGAGTTCTCTTTCTGTCGGTGTAATTTTTCTATCGGTCCTGAGCAATTTTCATATTTTGCCTTATCTTCACTACTTGTTGTCTCATTTCCTTCAACATGTCAGGTCTGAATGTAATTTTGTCCACTGGATTAATCCAGATGATTGGGATCTTTCATTGTCTACCATAGAGGGATTCAAAGGGGCTCATCTTTAAGGATTCCTGATAACTGTTGTTGTAGGCAAACTCTACCAATGGTAGGTAGGCTTCCCACTTCTCAGGTTGATGCATTACGTGCATTCTTAGCATGTCCTCTACTATTTGGTTTACTCTTTTTGTGTCCATCAGTTTGAGGGTGATAGGTTGTGCTGAACAACAATTTAGTCTTGAAACCGACCATTAGGGATTTCCAAAAGTTTGAAGTGAATTTGGTATCTCTGTCAGATACAATTTCCTTGGGCATGCCATGCAATCTGAATATCTCCTTCATGAAGATGTTGGCAATATCTATTGCCTTGCAAGTTGACTTGACAGGGATGAAATGGGCATACTTACTCAGTTTGTCCACCATGACCATGATGGGATCATTTTGCTTGGTTGACTTTGGTAATCCGGTGATGAAATCCATGGAGATGGTTTACCATTTCCATTCTGGAATCTGTAGGGGCTGCAATAATCCTGCTAGATGCCGGTGCTCTGCCTTAACTTTCTGGCATTCTAGGCACTTAGCTAGATAGTTAGCTATGTCTTTCTTTAACCCAGGACAATAGAATTGTTTCCTAGTGGTCGTGATCATATTCTAATATCCTGAGTGACCAGTATATGGTCTCTTATGTAGTTCATCCATTATGAACCTCTTCAAGTTGTCACAGTTCGAAATATACAATCTGTTTCTGTAAGTCAGCAGCCCTTCCTTGAGCATTTGGTAGCCTTCATACTTCAGCCCTGTAGGCTCTTGCCTTACGTATGAAGTCATAGTCTTAAAGAATGCATCTGTCTATTGTGCATTTCTGATTCTCTCCTTGACATCCGTTTTGCAGGTGCTTACTGCTTCTAGATGAATCATTTTTATACTTCTGCTAAGGGCATCAACCATCCTATTTTCATTTCCTTTTATATGTTTGATTTTGAAATTGAATTCACTTAGGAGAGCCATCCACCTCGCTTTCCTGGCATTGAGTTTTGGTTGATCAAACAGGTGTCTCAATCCACAATGATCTGTCATAAGCACAAATATTCTACCCAGGAGGTAGTGTCTCCACATTTTTAAAGCATGTACTATGGCAGCCAAATCTAGGTCATGGGTCACATAATTGATCTCATGCTCATTTAATTTCTGGGATGTATAGCGTATTACACGTCCTTCTTGCATAATGAATCCTCCAAGTCCTTCCTTACAGGCATCTTTACACTAAAGGAAATCATCATCCAGGTCTGCAATATTTAGCACGGGTGCATGGGTCAGGAGGCATTTTAGTTCCTGAAATATTTCTTCGCATTTTGACGTCCAAATGAATTTAATCCCCTTTTTCTGAAGGGCAATGATTGGACAACCAATATTGGAAAACCCTTTTATGAATCTTCTATAGTATCCTACTAAGACCATGAAGGACCTAATATCAGATACATCTTTCGAGGTAGGCCATTCCATAATGGATTTGATCTTGTCAAGGTCTACTGCCACCCCTTCCTTAGATATGACATGGCCTAAGTAGTGGACTTGCTTATGAAAGAAATCACACTTGCTAAACTTAACGTAGAGTTGATGCTCCCTTGGTACTTAAAGTACAAGTCTAAGATGTTCTTCGTGCTCCTCCCTATTCTTGGAGTATATTAGGATATCATCAATGAAAACCAATACAAATTTGTCTAGAAATTTGTTGAGTACATTATTCATCGAGCACATAAAAGTGGTGGGGGCATTGGTTAACCCAAATGGAACCACCACAAATTCGTAGTGACCATACCTCATCCTGAAGGATATTTTGTGGATGTCTTCATCCTTAATACGGACTTGATGGTAGCCCGATCTTAGGTTGATATTTGAGAAGATGGATTCACCTCCCAATTGGTTGAACAAGTCATCAATTCTTGGTAAGGGGTACTTGTTCTTTATGGTTGCCTTATTAAGTTGTTTGTAATCTATGCACAGTCAGAGTGTACCATCTTTATTTTTCACAAACATGACAGGCACTCCTCACGGAGATACACTGGGTCGGATGTAACCTTTGTCCATCATCTCCTTTAGTTGTAGCTTGAGCTCAACAAGCTTTGGCATGCTCATTATGTATGGCGTTCTAGATGCTGGTACCACTCCCGGTGTAAATTCTATTGAGAAGTCAATATCCCTTCTCGGAGGTAGATCTGGTACTTCTTCTGGGAATAAGTCCTTTTATTCTCTTAATATGGGGTGGTCCTCTAGGTTTGGTTTGTCAATTTCAACGGATTCCAACACCTGTATTGCATATAAGGAACACCCTTTTCTACAATACTTCTTCATTTGAAGGGTCGATATTTGTCTCACTGAGACAGGCTTCTAAATCCCTTGGAGGGTCATCTTTCTTCCTTCTTCATTTACACATTCTAAATTTTTATGATAACAGTCCATTTTAGTTTTATGAGAAGCCAACCAGTCCATACCAATCAACAAGTCATAAGATCCCAAGGGAAGTATGTTAAGGGTCGCTCAGGTGGGCAATCCACCTATGATGAATTGGTAGGCTGGTATAGCCTCTGCCACCTTTCTTTTGGTCCTAGTGGCTAGTTGTACCAACCACGGTTTAACATGTCTAATTGGTTGTAGTTTACACTTATCGATAGTTTGAGGGGCTACATAACTCGAATTAGAACCTTGGTCAATTAAAATAGAAATTGGATGGTTGGCGATCATACCTTCTAGCTCCACTACTAAAGCTTGGTGGTCGGCTTGATTATTGTTCAGGGCTACATAGATTCGTGCCATGATCCTAGCCACATCATTGATGGTGGTAGCTTCTTGGATATTGTAGACCCCCTTACTGTTTTTCTGTCTGTGTGGGCAGTCCCTCAATCTATGATTTTCTCCACAACCCCATCATTTTAAGGGTTCCTTCTTTAGGTTATCGGTCTTTATGGGGGTTGTCTGAAAAGGTTTATTTCCACTTTGAGAGGGGAAATTTTGCTGATATACACTTCTAGCAGGAAGTCTCCCCCTAGAATCCTTTCCATAGTTCTTAAATCTTGAAGAGTTAAAAATTTTCTTCTAGAATCCCGAACTATTCTTTTTCTTCCAATCCTCGTGGGGTCTTGTCTTGCTCCCAAAATTTTCATAACAATACCTCGCCTTCCAGATAGCTTCTTCTAAGGTCCTTGGTTCATCGAACTCAATCCTATCTTGGTAGTTCTGAGGTAACCCACTAATGAACTGCTGCATTTTTTCTTTTTCATATTTTATGTAGGGTACATACCTCAGTAGTTCAAGGAATTTATTAACAAATTCCTCTATGTTGAGCTACCCCAATCAGAGTTCATAGAATTCCTTAGTTTTCCCATCCATGTATTTTTCTGACAGATACTGCTTCCTGAAGTATTTCTCAAACTGTTTCCATGACAAGTCCTTCTCATGGACTCCTTTCACATTCCTAAGGTCTTCCCACCATATGGAAGTCTTTCCATTCAGGTTGAAGATGGCTATTCAAGCCTTCAAGTTTTCGAAGTAGTCATGGACTCTGAAATACTTCTTTAAACCAAGCAGCCAAGCTTCTGCCTCTTCCTTCTTCTTTATCTCTTCATCGAAAGAGGGTGGTTTGGATTTCTTGAACTCTTCAAGACCATGGGTTTTGGAACGCTTCCATTTCCTTCCTTTCTTCTGAGAATGTGAGCTGGCCCTGCTACTAGAAGACCCTTCAGAGTTGTCATCTTCCTTTCCAGAGGACTCTCCCGATGAGTGTCTCCTGCCTCCAGGTTGGACCTTCTTCACGGTACTTCTCCCAGTGAGGTCACTTATGGAGTCATGTTTTTAGGTCTCAGATGGACTTTGACCTCTCTTCTTGTGTCGTCGGTCTGTATGAATGGTTATAGGATCATGCTGCAGTTGCCTCTTTATGTCGGATAAGCTCTATAGAAAGACTGCATTAATTTTTGTTTGTTTCTCTTGCTCCTTTATGAATATCTCGTTGTCATCCTTGAAACTCTGTAGCTCAGCCCTGAGGCTTCTTACAGCTTCAACCAAATCTAGAGGGGTTTCCACTACCCTCCTTTCATCAAATTCCTCATCTCTATTATGGGAGCCATCCCCCACTTCATGACACGTCATCATCATTTAGTATTGGGGTCTTCTCATGATTCAATGACTGTTCAAGTGTTGCCAAAAACACTTATAGTTAGCTAACAATCTATTATTTCATGAACACTACACGGTTTAATTTCTTAATGTACACACACAGTAGAAGGTTTCATTCCTTAATAACATTTTTAAATCACACCTCTTAAGAGAGAGGTTAGGTAGGGTGTCACTCTTTTGAAAGTACTCCAAATAGAGTTATTTAAGTGACTCGTCCATGAGCCCAATCAGGCCAAGTGTTGTAACCATGCTGTAATACCATTTTGTACCACACCCACAATGGGGTGAGAAATAAATAAAATTTTTGTTCTCCTTACAAGGACGAATCCTTTCTTTTAATGGTCTCGAATTGAGAAGTCAAGGTCTAGCCACTTTTTCTTTGGCAACCTTCGCATAGGAACATATGCGATGACCAAATACCAAGACTACATGCGGCTAGTATGGCGCTTCAGAACTTCGAAATTTGGGGTACTTACACAATCCATTTTCCTGGGTACACTAAACACCGAAGAGAAAGATCTGGTGCCCCATGTTTCCTATCGCTAATGGCTAGGATGAACTTCGACACTCTGACCTTTAGGAGTTTTGGTGTTAATATACCTCTATTCTCCCAAAGTGGTCAACACCGCGTTGACTACCTCATAGGTTTGACGGCGCACGCCTTTTCGCTGCGAATTGGGACACTTTCGAAGGGCTTAAACCCCGTGGACCTTTCCTAGATCCAACGACTGTTGGTCCTCACACTTCGATCTGATGGCCCAAATCTGATCTCCTCCTGTGCTTTGGATTTCTCAAATCTCTAAGTGCCAAAGGTTACAACCTTTGATCCTTCGATGAACCCTAGACTTTGGGTCTCGTCTTCATTTCTTAAAACGCTATCTCTCCTGAGCTTCTGGACTTAGAATAAGTCCACTCCGGCTCACTCTTTGTACTAACCCACTCATGTCAGATAGATAGTCAAGGAGGGTCCCGATAGATCCTTGGATCTATAATCAGATTTCATCACTGCTTGCAAAGACTGAAGGAGTCGAGGCATTAACACCTACACTCCCTCTTCAAATCTAATGGTCGTCACAAGCCTTATATCCTTCTGAAAGGATCTCTTCCATTCATCTTCCAAACGAATGGGTATTCCCTTTTGATATTTGAAACTAGTTATCCTTCTTAAACTTAGGCAACGAAATTCAACTCCTCGGGGCTTCGAGCTCCCAAGGTTCCAAAACCTTCGAAATTAACTCCTTCTTGCATAGGATTCCTAGACCACGGTCACATGAACCTTCAGATGATTATTAGGTAATTATCCCTACTCTCAGTTGAGTTTCTGGATAAGGGATCAAGTACAGTTCGAAGTCCCTTATAATACTGGCCTGAATGAAGTGCCTTCCTAATTTGCCAAGCTATGAATTCTAGAACAGGGGTAAAGAAAACTCGTGAGTTTATTGTAACGATAGCCATTTCAAGGAACTCACTCCAACTTTGGGATATGAGGTAATTCCCCAGGGAAGGTGCTTTCGAGAAATTAAACCATAACATAACGAGAATCAAGTAGATGGGACGATTCTTAAGGGAACAGACTCGTATTATGGACTTATTCATTCTATTCATAAATTGATTATGGACATATAAGTATAAACATACATCCATTATTTCCAATCTAAAACACAAGGCAATCACTGCTATACAGAAACCATTTATGAGTGTATAAACATGAGCATGCATCCATGATTTTTAATTCAAAATACAAGGCATAAAACACTTATCAGAACCATAAGCTGTGAAGTGACTGCTGAGAGGGGTGCTCATTTCCACCCAACCATAGGCTCAATCACTCCCAATGAATTTGTCACTGGCCACCCCCGAGCTTAGGCCACGATGCTTTGAGATTCAATCTCTTACTTCCATCTCAATAGAAGTTAGTGACGAAAGTTACTCTCCTTCTCCCTATACAAGAATAGACGAGGATGAATGTTGCTCTCCTTCTCCTAACTTAGTCTCCATTCTCTGTGATTAGAACTCACTTTTTTCTTTCGATCCTTCCTCGGACACAAGATTTTCTACTCTCATCTATGCATTCTTCGCAGACCGCCCCCCTATCCACCACGCTTCCCTTCTTGCCTTCCTAGGCACGGTTGTGTGTGGCTCGAATCCCGCCATCCATGGTCAAGTCTGGAAGCTATACCGATGGGCAGTTTTCCCCATCACTCATTAACTCTTGATTAGGCCCTTCCCACCTACCAACCTGACAGGAATCCATTCCTGGTCAGATGGTTGTTCTGATATGAGCAACATTAACTCCAGCATGGTACTGGTTCCGTGGAGGTTAATGCAACCATTCCAGGTCCCCTCCACCACATTTTCATTAGCAATCATGGTCTCTCTTTCTTAGAACATCCCCTCTCTCAGTAATCATGCAACACATAACATTTTCTATTACAATAATAAAAATTTACATTCATCGACCTTCTACACAAGGTCCATCAAATCAAACATTCACACTTTTAAGTTTTCCATAGTTCCTCAGCCCATATAGTTATATTTACAAACTGGGGAAAATAGGTTGTTACAAAAAGTGTAACCAGACGCATTCAAATGTTCTTCTTGTAGGCAGCTAGAATCGTCATCTTGGAAAAACGATCAACAACCACAAAAACACAGTCATTGCCCCTCTTGGTGGATGGGAGGCCCGACATGTAGTCTATTGTGATGACTTGGGTGGACATATCAATGGATTTCAATCTTGGACTACTAAGAAGTAAGAAAACCATGCACATTTGATACAATGTCTATTGTGGTTGACATGTTTTCAAAGATGGCATAATTCATGCCCTATAGGGAACATATTGTACAAAGCTACTCTTCAAGGACACATTGAAATTTGAAATTGGATGGATTGTTGAAGATAGTCACATCAAAAAAAGATACTGGATTTTTAAGTCATTTGCAGAGGACCTTGTGGATGAAAATGGCAAAAAAGTTGTAGCACAATTCATATTATCACCCAAAGAAAAAGAGACAAACAAAAGTGGCCAACCAAAGTCTTAGAAATTTTGTGGGATGTTTGGTTGGAGACAAGACAAAACAATGGGATCAAGTTTACTAAGCTAAGATGCATAGGACCAAATCCCTTTTTAAAATAGCTCTAATATCATGTCTCAATAAAGAAATTTCAATGCAATTGAATGAAGGAAAAGAAAGACACAAGGATTAGAGAGTTCATTTTTTCAGCCATTGACATTGTATTTCTCTTTCCTCTACTAAAATCTCTCTTCTGTTTATTTTATCAAAGGTGGATCCATTTTTAGATGAATATTATCTAATCAGAAAGAAAGAATCCATAATGTGACTAACATAAACAATGAAACTACTATCCACAGTCACGGGTTCATCCCTATGAAGGATAACAAATATAGATCTAAAGATCATCTTTGTATTTATTGTAAATAAAGTACTTACTAGGTATACTATGAATTAGTTGTGCAATTGCAAGTTAAACAATAACGACTTGGGAATAGGTAGTAAGTACTTAGGAGGAAACTACATCAACCCCATGCAATTCCTCTTGAGGTGTTAGTCTATGGGGTGGCTACCTTACAATCGTAGATGAATTAAGTGTAAAAGAAAATGTAGCATAGTGAATGTAAGGCATCAACCTTACACTCTTCTGCATGATTTGATAGAGTAAGGAATTAACCCAATAAAAGAAATGCACTAATGTTTGTGATAAGTCATAGATGGAGGTTGGGTTGTCAACAATGTTATAGGCCCACAAAATCAATTCCCAAGGCAACAATGGATGCTAACTTAGGAAGAAATACGAATGCCTAATCAGCATCCCTAAGCACATGCCTTATAATGATTTGTTGAGTAGTTGATGAGTTCTTGTGATTTGATGTTGTACATCACAATATGTTGCAATGTGTTATACTTTCATGTGTCTAAATGAGTGCTTGTTAAGATGTGCCATATTTGGAGATTGGGTTGTCAGCAATGCTATAGGCCAACAAAATTGATTCCCAAGGCAATACTTAAGGTTAAATCATGCTGGAATACTTATGCCTAATGACCATCCCTAAGTACATGTGTCCTGTATTATAATTATTTGTTGATTAATAGATGAGTTCTTGTGATTTGACAATGTACATCACAATATGTTGCAATGTGTTATACTTTCTTCTGTTTAAATGCGTGTTTGTTAAGTTGGGTCTCATGGAGGATAAGATAATTGTTGGTTGCTTTGGATTCTTCAGGAGTCATGAGAGTAGGAGTTAAAATGAGGATCGGAGTATCCAAATTCTTTGGTCCTCATTTTAACTCCTACTCTCATGACTCCTGAAGAATCCAAAGCAACAAACTTTTTATCATTAGAATTATGGGCAGAATCTAAAGAAGATGTTGAACATGCGGCTAGAGTCGGAAGAAGATGTCTTCCGAGAAGTGTTCCACATGTTTCCACATGAAAATCAATTGAATAATTTAAGTGTTTATGGTTTCTAATTGTATTTGGAGGCTTAAAATGCAAATATTGTGAATGGAAAGACCATGCACAAAGGACGAATTAAAGAAGGTGCTCAAACATTTTGCAAAAGATAAAAGTATGGGACCTGATGGTTGGACTGTTGACTTCTTTATTTATTTATTTTACCTAGTAGGGGATGATTTTTTGGAGATGGTCAAGGAGTCTAGGAACATAGGAAAAATGGGTAGAGGCCTAAATTCAAATTTCTTGGCCCTTATATCAAAAGTAAATAAGCCTACATCCTTTGATGACTTTAGACCAATTTCATTATGTAACCTGTGCTATGAGCTAATTTCAAAGATTATTGCAAACAGGATCAAACCTATTATCTCTCGATCTTTGTCTGAAGAACAATTAGGGTTTCTAAAAGGAAGACAGATCCAAGACACCATAGGAACAACCCAAGAATTCATGCATAGCATAAAATTGAAAAAATTGAAGGCGTTAGTTCTAAAACTTGATCTGAAGAAAGATTATGATTGTATAAACTCAGACTATTTAAGACTGATTTTAATCCAAACAGGGTTTGGCATTTAGATTACAAATTGGATTATGAGTTGTGTCAGTACTTCGACCTTTGTTGTTCTCCTAAATGGAGAGATTACTTCATTTTTTCAAAGTGGTTGAGGATTGAGACCAGGGTGTCCATTATCCCCTTTGCTATTTATGTTGGTAATGGAGGGTCTTATGTAATATCTGTTTCCAAATAGGAGCTCCAGAGAGGAGGCTTAATGGTCTAAACTTCCCTGCTAGACTATAGCTAGGGACAAAGAGGGGTAAATAGGGTTACTAGACGTCACTCTAGTCACAGGTGTTATATTCGGAAAGTGACATTGAGATAAAAAGGGTTAAAAATGTTTTTAAGTCATTATGAGCTAAAAATAGAAGTCAACAGTGAATTAGGGTTTCAATAGTGATTTAGGGTTTCGGAAGTCAACAATGAATTAGGATTTTAGCATGATTTAGGGTTTTGGAAAGCTATAAAGGAAGGGTCAACGACCTAATTCATCATTATGCAGATTATGACTTGTCATTGAGGAGAAGAGGTGCATCTTCGGAGAGATATTCCAGTGTATTCCAGGAGGAAGACACCAGTTGGATGATTTCAGTGTTGAAAGACACACCCTAGTCATCGGGAAGATCATCCAGGTCTTCCATCATTCTTCATTGATTCCACAGTGCTCCCATATTCTAGGTATTATCTTTTAGTTGCTTATTTGTATTCCAGCTAAGATCCTTTTGTCTTTTGATCTAGCCGAGTGTTGTTATTTTATTCAACCACAGTTGCTTATTTGTATTCCAGCTAAGATCCTTTGTCTGTTGATCTAGTCGAGTATTGTCAGTTTATATAGCCACATTCAACCATTTTGTAATCCATAGAGATATCATAATACAAAATTTGTAGTCCTTTGTCACATTTATTATTTGTATGATCATTTATATGTTGTAAACCTTTGATCCTACACACACATTACCAGCGTTTCCTAGACTAACCAAGTCAAGAACATTATAGTGGTATCAAATCTTTAGTCCTGCCAACTTGTGACTAAAGACAATGAGTGTAGTAGAAGACCCAGAGGGCCGTGAACACGTAGGTGACGAATATGTCACTTACAACAGGCATCAGGAAAGAAGGCATAGGCCTGATTTTCCCCCTTTTCCTCCTATCTCAGAGGAAAAGGAAGAGGCACACAGAGAAGTAGAGAGAAGGGTAGAGGGTGAGGTTGAGCGCGAGGTAGAGAGGATACTAGGAGACAAATATGAGCGACCAGAGGGTAGTGGCAAGGCCCCCGTAGATCCAGAGGCATATTTCATGCAGGTTATTAACGATATGTTAGCTAGTCAATGAACCATGTCTCAATCCTTGGCACAGGTGGTTGATAGGTTGGCTAGAGTGGGCACCCCAGACACATAAGTTTCTCATGCAGCACAGGGGAACTTCAGAGTAGGCAGTAGACCCCAGTCACCCTCTCGCACATACACCTCTGCGAGTAGGATTCCCGGACCCTTGTTTCCCAGTTTCCAGAGGGAACCCCCGGTAGCAGCACCGCCACAGATAGCACAGAGGCCACCCACTCATGCTGATGACATTGCAGAGTATAGGAGGGAGTACGCAACATTGGGTCATGACTTCCATCAGGACATGACCTTAATCGAGTACTGTGGACTCAAATTCAGGAACCTCCCCAGAGAGACGTAGAGGGGAGGACCACAACAGCAGCATCGTTATAACATCGATTTCATCCAAAAATTTGGGAAACTCACCATCCCTTCTTTCGACGGATCGTCCAAATACACCACTAGAGATTGGGTACAGAAGCTAAACACGTATTACAAGCTCACTCAGATGATCGAGACAGAGGCCATCAATTTTGTGACCTTACACTTGGAGGGTGAGGCACACGAGTGGTGGTATCATGGACTGGTGACATTGGGTCACAGTCACATCACCTCCTATAGGGAGTTTACAAATAGGCTGATGGATAGGTTTGACAGGAAGGATCCTGAGATACACTTCAGGGATCTATCCCAGTTGAGACAAACTGGCACAACAGAGGTGTTCATCACAGAGTTTCAGCGGGTAGCCATGGCAGTGACAGATATATCTGAGCCCAGGTTGATCATGTTATTCACAGAAGGACTCACGGAGCCTTTGAGAGGATGGGTGAAAGCATACAGGCCTCCGACTTTGCAGGATTCCATCCTTCGCACTCGAGATCTAGCAGACTCAGTGCCAAAGACTAAAACTTTCTCCAAAGCATTTGTTCCCTAGAGGGATCACGATTGGAAGCCATCCCAGAGAGAATGGAAGGGTAAGGAGAAGTTGGATGATGAGGCTAGGCAAGAGATTATGAGGAAGAATCTTTTCTTCAGCTGTATAGATCCTTGGGTCCCAGGCCACAGGTGCATGGGCAAGGGAGAGATTCATTATATTGAGGTAGCAATAGACAACGTGGACAGTGAGGAGGAGGAGGAGGACAGTGGATCCACTAGTTCAGAGGAGGAGTCAACACCAGTAGAGGAGCAGCCTCCCTGTAGACCACCGACACCGGCAAGAGCCCATCCTCCAGTAATCCCACAACCACCAGAACAGGCTAACAGGAGGAAACCAGCAAAGGGAGGTGTCATAGCGACCCTTTCTAGTGTTCCCAAGTATGATACCCTCTGTATCAGAGGGATTATTCAGGGGCAACAGGCAATCACCCTGATAGATGGTGGGGCCACACACAACTTCATCGACACTTCACCAGTATTGAGACGGTCACTTCAGAAAGATGAGTTTAAGGGGTTTGATGTTGTGGTAGCAGATGGCCACACAGTGGAGTGTCTAGAGAGAGTTCCAAACTTAGATATGAAGTTAGGAAACTACACAATGAGAGACTCATTTTATGCGGTTGACCTATCAGACATAGATGTGGTGTTAGGAGTTCAGTGGATGATTACGTTGGGAAAAATCACTACCAACTACCAAACCTTGGAAATGGGATTCATAGATCAGGATGGGAAGAAGGTTGTTCTAAGAGGTAGGTCAACAGGAGCACCTAGGACAGTTTTAGCCAAGAGTATGGAGACGATATTTAGACATGGGGAGGTAGCATATGCCATAGAATGATTGATCACTACTCAGAAGGATTCGAAAGGTTGACAACAATACCATACAGAGATCAAGAATTTATTGGGACAACATCAACAGGTCTTTGAGGCAATTCCACCAAGGAGACCACCTGACAGGGGGTTTGAGAACACCATTGAGTTGGAGGAGGGGGCCGAACCTATGATCACCCCCTCCTATCATCATCCTAGGATATTCAAGGATGAGATAGAGAAGGCAATCAAGGAATTGTTGGTGATGGGACACATCAGACTGAGCAGCAGCCCATTTTCTTCTTCAGTTGTCTTAGTTCTGAAGAAGGATGGCACCATGAGGATGTGCATTGATTACCGAGCCTTGAAAAAGAAAACCATCAAGAACTAGTACCCTATCCCATGCATTGACGAGTTGATGGATGAACTGCATGGGGCATTTTTCTTCTCAAAAATTGATCTACACTCTGGATATCATCAGATCAACATCTGAGAGTAGGACATAGAGAAGACGACATTTTGATGTCATTTTGGACACTTTGAGTTCTTGGTTATGCCATTTGGGCTAAACAATGCACCTGCTACATTCCAATCTTGCATGAACCATGTATTCAGGGATCAGTTAAGGAAATTAGTCTTGGTTTTCTTCGATGACATCTTGATCTATAGCCAGTCATGGCAAGAGCATATGAGGCACCTGGATGAGGTATTGAGCATCATGGAGGCACAGTCATTATATGCCAAAGACTCCAAGTGCGAGTTCGGTATCACAGAGCTGCTTTACTTAGGCCACATTTTCAATGCACAGGGGGTACAAGTGCACCAAGAGAAGATCAGGGCCATTCTAGATTGGTTGACGCCCAAGAACGTGACATAATTGAGGAGCTTCTTTGGGTTGTGCAGCTATTATAGGTGGTTCATCCAGGATTTTTCTCAGCTTGGATCACTGCTGACAGATATTACCAAGCATGGGGCCTTCATATGGACCGAGAAATCATAAGAAGCCTTTGATTACATGAAGGAAGTCATGGGCACTTGTCCAGTGTTGTCACTACTAAAATTCACCTTGCCATTTGTACTAGAGTGTGACGCATTCGGTGAAGGGATCGGTGCAGTTTTGATGCATGGAGGAAACCCCATTGTATTTGAGAGCTGGAAGCTTAGTCAAAATAAGAGGTTGTACTCCATTTATGACAAGGAAATGTTGGCAATCACGCATGCCCTGACCAAGTTCAGACAATATTTGGTGGGCAACAAATTCGTGATCAAGGCCGATCACAATAGTTTGAAGTATTTCCTTAAGAAATGGGTGACAAATGTACAGGAATTCGACTATGACATAGAGTATGTCAAGGGGAAGAAGAACATTATGGTTGATGCACTATCGAGGAGACCTGTGACATGTTCTTTGATGGAGATTTCAGCAAATTGGAAATCCCACTTGTTAGTGGAATATTCCAAGAACAAGTTCGCTTGTGAGGTGATGGATGGGTAGATACAGGATAACCAGTATAGGGTCATTGATGATGTCATATTTTACAAGGATAGAGTCTACTTGGTGCCAGATGTAGGGCTTAAGAAGAATATCCTCACTACAGTTCATGATTCACCTCTACCAGTCCATCAGGGGTTTTTCAAAACCTACAGACAGATCAGAGAGAGGTTCTCATGGAAGGGTCTCAAATAAGACATTATGAGACACATCAGTGAGTGTGTGAATTGCCAACAAAACAAGTCAGAGCATGCTCTTCCAATAGGGATACTTCAGCCACTCCCCATTCTAGAGCAGAAATGGGAGAGCATATCTATGGAATTCATTACAGGTCTACGCAAGGTCCAGGGTAAGGACTGTATCTATGTAGTGGTCGACAGATTGACCAAGTTTGCTCACTTCTACACCATACCGACAAAGTACAGCGTAGTTTAGGTAGCCGAGATTTTCCTCAGGGAGGTCTTCAGACTTCATGGGTTGCCGAAGAACATCGTCGGTGACAGGGACAGTCAGTTCATAGGGACATTTTGGAGAGAGTTGTTTCGGTTGGTGGGTACAGAGTTGACACCTAGCACCAGCTATCACCCTTAGATAGATGGGAAGACCGAGATTGTCAAAAAGTGGGTTGAAGGGTATTTGAGGAACTATGTAGGAGGACAACAAAGAACGTGGGTAAAGTGGTTACATTTAGGAGAACATTGCTACAACACCACCTTCCACATGTCCATTGGTATGACACCCTTTCAAGCATTGTACAGATATGATGCTCCCACTTTGGTAGAATTGGTCTTTGGGGAGAGCAAAGCTCCTAAGGCCAAGGATTGGATTATAGAGAGTCAAGATATTCTCAAGTTGTTGAAAGAGAACCTGCAGATGACACAAAACTGAAAAAAGATAAGTGCAGACAGGCACATGATTGAGCACAACTTTGAGGTTGGAGATTTGGTTTTCTTGGGACTCCAACCCTACAGATAGTCATCTCTAAAGAAGAGTGGGGTCGAGAATATCAAGCCTAGATTTTATGGTCCTTATAGGATCATGTGCTGAGTAGGTGAGGTTTCTTATGAGCTAGATCTTCCAGAGGGGAGAAAGATTCATAACGTGTTCCACGTGTCTTGTCTCAAAAAGGCAGTGGGACAATTCATTAGCATATGAGAGGAGCTTCCCCCATTGGATGAGAAGGGACAGTTGGAGTTAGTTCTGGAGGAGGTTTTTTAGTTCCAAGAGTGGAAACTGAGGAGCAGGGTCATCAGAGAGTGTTTGCTCATATGCAAAGGGCTTCTAGTAGAGGATGTTACTTGGGAGAGAAAGCAAGTGTTGCAGCACCCTGGACTGGTATTGCTTGAGGACAAGCAATTTCGGGAAGGGAGGACTGTAATGTCCCTTTCCAAATAAAATCTCCAAAGAGGAGGCTTAATGGTCTAAACTTC
>JASDQU010226147.1:0-17423 GCA_032191745.1 Picea mariana | reverse complement strand
TATGCTCACCTTGAGATTGTACAGTTATGTCCCCATAGCACTGGGCACTCTCCGAAGGACATCATCCACCATTGCTTGAGCCCTTTCAAAACGATCAACAACTCTAATAGTGATTTGGTACCTCGAACCTCTTCCCCCCCTTCCACCCACGAGTTTGGTACTCCAAGGCGTCTCGGCCTCTCCAGTTGGTGGCGATCTCCCCAAATTGTCTACCCCCTTTCATGTACTCCTTAGATGTGCCAGGCCACCTCCTATCAACCAAATAGGGGTTGAATGGGGCCATCAAAGAGGACATCTACAAACTTTACATCCAAATTATTTAGACTGCACTCTTGGAGCACTTTTTGGAGTTGTAGGATGGTATCATTGTCCATTCTCTATACACACAAAGACACTAGATGCATTCACTCAAGATTACCCTGGGTTAGTTTCGAGTGGGCTACCACAAAATTCGAATAGAGACCAAACACCACATGCTATAGTTAGACATGACTCGCTATATGTGTCACTTACAAGATCTTGAGACATAGATGTTAAGTTTTGATGCTTAAGTTGATGCACATGTGTTTATTTCATTTTATCATTAGCTGAACCATAACTACTACAGCAACAATACACAAGCTGCAGTAAACCAAGATCACAAGAAGAATAACCATGCACAAAAGAACACAAGAAGTGTCCTTGGAAAACCCTTCTCAAACAAGGGGAAAAACCCAACAATCCTTTGCTATATTCTCAAGAGAAGATCCACCATTCCACCACCAAACCTAGCAGACAATAGGGCGCTGCTATGACTGAGAAAACTAACTCCTAGAGAAGTGCGAATTGCAGTCCTCATAATTTTAGACCACAACTTCTGAAATCATGAGATGACAAGTGAGTGTAATCCACAATGGGGATTCACTCTTTATTTATACAAAACTTATCACATCAAATGATGTGTCTATTGGCACAATAGGGCCGACCTGTACAACTTAATAATATAATTAATAATTACACAATATTAATTATCTTACATATGGTGGGGCCGACTTGTACCCTTTACATGGTACAAGTCGGCCCCACCATATGGTAGGGTTACAAGTAAATATTACACTCAGACAATATAGCAAGGGATCCACATGTCCACTAGTGCTCAGCCACTAAGGACACGTCCACTTGTGCTCAGCCACAGGGACGTCATACTCAACAGATCTCTATCTCAACTGAGTCCACAGGAGAATCATCTGGACTACCATCTCAAGCCGTCTCAACTTAGTCCAGAGGAGAACGAAACACCCATCACATGGGTCCTCTCACAGATTGACTCAACTCAGTCCAGAGGAGAACGACTTGGAGAATGTCACATGACGCTGCAATCATCAACAATAGATACATCTCATGTTTAGGTGCTCCTTTTATTATATGATTAGAGATCATCACTACTACCTATCGCAGGGTTTGGAGGGCTCCCTTTCCACTTTCTTCCAATATCACAACCATAGATGCCTTGCTCTCTTCATGAGAGAAATACTTAGTCACAGATCTTAGTTACTGCGTTCCTTGCCCTGTCCTGAGACCACTAGTAGGATCACCTCATACTTCCAAGTTGCCTTATCCGATCAAGGCTATAAGTGACTGATAGAGTGCTAGGATACTTCAAACTATAAATTAGTGAGGCCTCGAGCCTCTTCTCGACCTCCCCCCCTCAAGTGGCTAATCAACATCTTTAAGGCCTTTCGGAAGTTGTGCTAGGCCATAGACCATGCACCATTAGATTGACAGATGGACCAGTGCTAGATGGATCCAGTGTAGGGTGACTCCTGCTTGTTAGACTACCCACTAGATTCAGCCGAACAACGGAAGTTCTACGAGAGATCTTTCCTTCAATCTTAGATGGGAGGAGGGTGGGGCTTCCTCGTTTCTATGCTCACCCTAGGATTGTACAATCACGTCCCCTTAGCTTTGGGCACTCTCTAAAGGACATCATCCACCATTTCCTCTGTCCTTTTAGAATGATCAACAACTCTGATAGTGAGCTGGTACCTTGACCCTTCAATCTTAGATGGGAGGAGGGTGGGGCTTCCTCGTTTCTATGCTCACCCTAGGATTGTACAGTTATGTCCCCTTAGCTTCGGGCACTCTCCGAAGGACATCATCCACCATTGCCTCGATCCTTTTAGAATGATCAACAACTCCAATAGTGAGCCAGTACCTTGACCCTCTCCTCCCCCCCCCCTGCCCTCGACCATTAGGACCAATGGGTCTTGACATCTCCTCTCTCTCTCTCTCTTTCTCGATTAGCACCAGGATCTCCAGTCTATGGCCTTTCTATTGTATCACTATACTTATACTTTTTCATCTTTTGGTACATTGAAATTTGAGAGTAGATAACTTAGCTAGACACTTAGTTATGCTTCCTTGTTTTTTCTTTTTTTATGCTTCCTGCATTAATATAGGAGTTGCTTTCACACTCCCACACTATGTTTGCATTGGGCACAAATTTTAGTCCTATTGACCTACTTTTGTGGTTGTTGAACATTAATAAATGATCTTATCTTATCTTATTATCTGGGAAGTTGGTTGAAGCTTCCATGATAGTTGGGATGCTTCAAAGTTCAAACACACATTTTCTTACCCTTTCCGCCTTCCCACTTTTAGAAAGTTCGCACATTTTCTCTCTCCAAGGATTTGGAGTAGTTTATCTTCAACCTTGTTTGGAAATATAGGGGAGAGCTAAACCCGATTTGTCTAATTATTTCATCACAGCGTGTAGTATTTGGTCAACTTTGTCATTGATTTTTTCTTGGTGTCTAGACTCTACATGCCTAGTTGGCATTAGAATCACACTTTTGTAAGTGGCATTGGATCTACATATAACTAATCATCTTAGGTGAGGTGTTTGAATTCTCTTATTAGCCAACAAAACTCTACTCTGTTAATTTCATTAATTCATCTTGCATGAGCTTTAGAAAAAAGTAGATAAATTATTAGGATCATGAAATGACATAACTAGAAGACTGTAAAGAACACTATGCTGTTATTTATGAAATCTTTCATGAATTGACTAGGATATCTCTTGGTAAAGTTTAAAGATAGTGGTAAGCTTCAAACTGTTCAAATGGAGATATTCACAATTTTCTTGTGTTCATTTATACAGTTGGCGGCTGGGCGGCATCACTCTATGTTGCAGGATACACAGCCATTGCTGTAAGAAAGATGGTCAGAACAAAAATGATAGCTGCAGAGCCCATGCCAAAGCCTTCTCCGTTTTCAAGCAAAGAAATTTGGTTCTGGACTATTATCTTGTCAGTTTCATTTATTTTGGCTGTCCTTTCACCCCTTGCATTTGGAACTTATGCTCGAACATGCCTTCCGTTTCTCCTAGCAGCAACTGCATTAGGATTCATCGTTGGATCTGGGTAAAATATCTTTATTCTTTGTAGAAATTTTTAATAATACCTCAAATGGTTTATATTTCTGGGCAAAGATAGTCATATATACATCCACTCAGTGTTCTTCAGTGGCTTGTATTTATTTTCATTCTACATTGGGAAAGATAATGATTTTTAAGCATGTTTTTATATTTGTGCTTATGTGCAGATTTCCACCTACTACCAAGAAGCTACTACATCCAATTATTACTTGTGCCCTATCTGCAGATTTGGCAGCCTTTGCTTGTGGAACCTTCACAGGATTGGGCTTTGAATCCACACTAGGTAGGGCATTTGACTTACAAATCTGGTACCTGTTTTATGGTAACACATGGTGTCGAGATGGAGTTCTCTTATAGATGCATCATGCTTGCATTTTCTTCTATAAAGACCTTACTACATATGTGAAACCATCTAAGGGGATCCCTACCTAAGTCACGTATGTGTCATGTGGAGCATATTCATCCTTCACCACATGATAAATAAATTGTCTATGTCTACCTCATGAAGATGGAATAGAAGAAGTAGCAACACCCTGCTCTTCGAAGTCATTGCAATAGTACTATATAGATATATCATGTCACAAAACCAAGTTCATGGTAATAAGCTTTCTGTTTGGCTTTTGGCAGCAACATGTGGATTAAAGCAGCCTGTCTCCATCACCTTCTCATTCTACTGTAGTACAGTCCTAAAATTCAATTAGCTGGTTGGAGGTTATCAATCATCCATTGCCACAATGGGGTCTTTTCAGGTGAAGTATTTGGAGCATAGTTAGAGAAAAAGCCCAACACAGTCTGGAAGAGTCATAGTAATGTTATCTAGGTCAAAACCTTCATTGAGAACATGAAGAGTGATTCACATGGCAATACCACAATGTTCGTCCTTTTCCATTTGGGTGCATTGTGGCATATTGTCCCATTTAAAATTGGCAAAAAATCCGAGCCCAAAATCATTGACCTTTAGAGATCCTTTGACATGTGTTTTTTTACATGTGGGTGGCACCTCTCACCTTTCGAGAAACAATTTTAACCTTCATTTTCAAAATGATTTCTTTTAGAGTTTGTGGGTATTTCATTGGATGGACTTCCTCCATTGAGATACTCTCTTGATGCACCAGGTCACCTCTTACCTACTAGGTAAGAGTTGAGCTGGATCATTTGGGATGACATTTACAGGTAGTTCATACAGGTCACTTGGACAAACACCCGCTAAGTGGGTTTTGTCCAAAGATGGATTTCTACACTGAGCACTTCATGGAGTCGAGAGACAGACTCATTGTCCAACCTCCCTACACGTGCCGTCATTGTGTGCATGCTCTTTGTATTTCTATGGTCCATTTTAGGGTTGGCTCGCATCGACTTTGGATGGAGTTGGAGCACTAGCTTGACTGGTTGGATATGATTTGTTAGCTATGTCATCTTCTGGAGGTTGAGACAGAGAGGTGCACTTCATCTGCTGTGGCTCCCTCTACTACAAGATGCGAGGGTGGTACCATTGTCTTTTTAAGGAGTTGTAGACCCTCTCCAGATTCTTTAGGTAACCTAAACAAAGATGCTTGGCCTTTCACATGCAGGAGGTCCTTAGTCTTCATTCCCATACTCTCTAGCCACCTCCATAGTCTCCACCTGGATGATCACTTCCTTTTTTATGGTGCTCCCATATGCTAGGGGCACTAAGAAACAGATGGATAGCGACCATGGCTTCGATTGCATATTAGTGCGGACTCATGGGATTATCCCCACTTCCTGGAGCCCACGGTGGCATTGTCAGTCTAGATCCCATCCCAACAGTCAGACGAGATCACACAGGCCCCAATGGTGGTCGACCTCTTCTAGGTAATAGTGCAGTACAAAGTCCAAATCCTCCTCTAGGTCCTCCTTCAGACAGGTTTCTATCTTGATTTTTCTCCACTCGACCTCAGATGTTAGGGGAGCTAGATCTAATAGATCTTGATTCGCTGATATTTTAGGCATTCCATATTTTGGATCCATGCACATTGTACATTCTTCTTTCAGATCTTCTCTCCTCTTCTAGAGTTTTAGCTTAGATCAACACTTCACTTTATGCATCTTGCTTTTATAGGAGCCATTTTTGAGCTCCCTCTTTGTATCAATATCATTGTACTTGGTAGTCCCATTGACCTGCTTCATGTTGAAATGTAACAAGGGATGTCCTCATTCATGTTTTTGTGTTTTGTCATGGGGGGGACATAAAAGTCATATTTCCTAGACATGTTTTATTTGTAAAGTGACTTTTTAAATAAAGTGCTTTTATAAAGTGAATGTACTTTATAACTTAAAGTAATTTTAAGTTGTGGGACCCAAAAGTATTTAATGAGCATTTATTACTTATTTTGTAATTAATGAGGAGCATTAAATATGAGCCCTCAGATTAGACTTATAATAGCCATTAGATTGAAGTTGGTTATGTAAGTTAGGGTTTCTTGGGAAAAGAGAAGAGTACATATACATGCTTAGGAATGTGAGAAGAACACACAGTAAAGACAAAGGAGAAAGAGATCAGATTTCTGGAGAGTTTAAGAGCACAGTTTTCCAAGTTAATTAGAGTGCACGGTTCCCAAGGCAGTGCAATCATAACAGTTCATATAGCAGAAGGAAGGGCAGTCCGTACAGTGAGAAGACAGTCCGTACAGCAAGAGGGAGGCACGATTTCCAAGAAAGAAGTCTGTACAGTCCGTACTGTACTTGCTGGCATGCTTTCCGAGGTAGATTTCTGTGCATTTATTGTTGCTGTTTTATCTGTACAGTGATATGATTTCCCAGAAATCGGGCTGCTGTTTGGTTGGCACGTGTGGGCAGTTGAAGCTTGCTAGAACGAATTTCTAGAAAGAAATCGGATTGCTGAGATAAGTTCATTTGCATTTCTGATTTACAGTTGGAATTAATAAATTTCTGGGTTGTAAGAAATTTCAGATCTGCTCTTGAATAATAGAAATAATCTCTCTAGGGTTTTCCCCACGGTGGGGTTTTTGCCTTGGTCATTGGACCAAAAATCACTTGCCTATTTATTTGCCTTATCAGAGTATGGGTCAGTGATTTACTTGACTTAAGTGTTTTAGCTTTCAGTTGCTTTCAGTTTTAAAGGTATTTATTAAAAGACTAAAATCTCAGGTTAGTCAAGTGTTTGACGAAATGTGTGAATGAAATATTTTTGATTTTTTCATTAAAAATCTTCACTTTAATGGTCATTAGTTGGACATTAATAAAATTATCTTATCTTATACGTTGTCCCTACTCATGTTTCATCATATCCCACTACTAAAGAAACAAAGTCGACGATGGCAGCGACGATGTGAAGGATATGTTTAGGTTGCAATAATATAACTAACATTTAACCAATCAAAGATTCACGAATTAGGTAAATGTCTTTGCGGGAATTATATGGTAATGTTTAACACCTGTTAGAATTATTCTTCGCGATAGACCTATTTTGGTAGCTACATGGTGGCTTCTATTTATTTTTGTCAGAATTGTGGCTAAATACAATTGCAGTTCTCTTTTCTCATGGTGAATCTCTTCTCCTGATAGGTAACACACAATTTTTATTTCTAATCTCTTCGATGGTTGAGAGTCAAATAAAAAATGTATTTGTTTCTTTTCAAATAGAATTGCTAATTTTTTGTGGTGGTTAGCAATTGGACGAATGACTTATTGCGATTTCCAAATGATTGATCTAGACAACTTTTCCTTGATGTCAGATTTGTCTTTGTTGCTTTAACTTTTGGTCCCTTAATGTCTCTACGGTTTCTTCTCTCTCTTAATATTTATGGTGCTTTCTTTATTATTGGTAACATAAATAACTTAAATGAAATTTTAAACTTTAAATGGCCAAAGTTTGTTTTGTGGTCAAATATTGGGAATCAAAGAAACTTTGATAATTGTGGCCAAAGGCCAAGTTTATGGTCAAAGGCCAAGTTGTGGTCAAAGATAGAAATTAGAGAAACTCTAATAATTATGGGTGGCCAGTAGTTGGAATCAACAAAAGTGCCTTAGAGGGGGCTCTAATACCAATGTAATGAACAATAGTGTACATATACAAAAAGTATCCAGTATAGGAAGGAGCAAGAGTTGAAATCCAAATAGGATAGAAATACTAATATAAATGATAAATGAATGAAGAGATGATTTAATAAGCCTCGTGACGGTACACTTGTGTGCATTGTTTAGTCACGAAGGTGAAGGGTTGTGCCCCTTAATTTATTAACATTATTATTTTGAACTATTATGTAATGCTAATTATATATTTTATATTCATTACAAAAATACATAAAAAAACATTACATAGTAATAATAATAATAATAATGTTAGTCAAGTAAACTAAGGGACACAACCTTTCACCTTTATGACTAGTCAATGCTCATAAAGTATACGATCACAAGGCTCATTGTAACACAACACTTATTCATTATCAATTATATATAATTATATCCTATATATTTCTCATTACATTGGTATTAAAGCCCCTTCTAGGGCACTTCCCTTGATTCTGGTCTTTGGCCATGCGTAATTTTTAGAGTTTCTTTGATTACAGGCCCTTGACCAAAAACTAACCTTTGGGCATTTAAAGTTTAGAAACTTCGTTGAAAAAAATTATTCCACTGTTAACAATTGAAGAAGCAACATAATTGTTAAGAAGATTTGACAGAATCGATAAGCTTGGGAAGAAAGGAAATTACATTGAAATTCAATACAAGTTCATTACTCTGTGACTGCTAACTATAGCTTGAGAATCAATGAAGAAAGGGAAATATGGCCAGAATAAGGGTGTGGGTATTGGTGCATAAGAATTGGCTCCGTTGTGGGCATAAGAAAAAAGTATAATAGACATTGAATCACCATCCCGGGCATATTTTGTAGGTTGGATAGTAGGGCACGTGCCATTTGCATTCTTGTTGAGAATCGCCTATGTAGATAGATTTTTGATTCCACCTATTAGAATTGGCAAAATTGTTTGGAATTGGTGAAAGAGCCACCACCATAGTAGCCATTCGCATCCATTTAATTAGATGTGCACATAGCATCTTGGCATATATGCACCAAATAGAGCCATCACGACCATAAGGTCGAACGTTGCCATTCAACAATTTGCACTACTAGGTTTCTGGGAATTAGCCGATCACACACTGCCATTATAACTTGCGTAGAGTTAGTAGGAAGGAAAATCGGCCCTGAAATTTGTGTGCCTCCATTGACTTAGAAACATGATGTCCTAGTGTCATTAGGGTTCATCCACCAAGGTAGCCCCACTACCGAAATTCCATCGGAAAGGGGGCATTGTGACTTTTTGAGGGAGGCATCACGACTGTTTGAGGGTTGATAACATAAGCCAAAGTCAATTTATTAATTTACACCTTGTGATATGTAATTTAAATACAAGGAAGAAGGATCTCACACATTAAAACAAAATTTAAAAAAGTGAAGGTGGATAAAAGAATAATTGAAGAAGTGACGGTGGATAGCATAAAGTTAAAAGCACAAGTATTATATATTTTATAAAGTTATATTCACGTTTTTTTAGGAAATTTATAAAGTTGAAGATTTCCCGTAGGAAAAGAAAGGCTTGGAATAAGTAAGCCATGAATTATGAATTCCACAAATAATCTAACCTTTTGGAGTAAATGTCCTTTTTGTGCAATGGAGTGGAAGTATTTTTCAACCTTTAAAAATAAAAATATCCTTTGCCACAATTGTCAAAGAGGATATATTGCAAGGGAATATTCAGGTCACGTGAAAATGTAGAAATTTGAGTTGCAAATTAAGAAATTAGAGGACAAACTAGCAAAACTTCAAAAAAATGAGAAAGCATCACAACAAAATTTTTAAGATCTCAAGAAGAAATTTGGCAAGGAATTACTAGAGAAAGTTGAAGAGATTTATTGTTTAAAGAACTTGTTGCCGTCCTTATACACACTTGCAAACGTGAGCTAAGTCCTGCTCACTTAGTGTGTCCTCGGAGGCACAATGCCTAGGTTCAAAGCCCACGTTGTCACTTTGACTTGAACCTCTTCTGTCTAGGCTAACTCCTAGGGAAGCCAAAGGGGGTAGACCCTAGTTACTAGATGAGATTAAGAATTTAATGTTCTAGGAATTGGTTTTAATTGGTTAGAAGGTCAGGGGGAATTTAGTCTATGATGTTAATCAACAAATGCAAGATGCAACTATCTAAGTATGAGAGTCAGACCTTTTCCTAGGGCAACTAAGACTAGTGCCTAAGATTGGGCAATGGGGTCAACTAAGTTAAGGAGATGTTCGTTACAAGATAATTACAAGTTACAATATTATAACAAGATAAACAAACTAGATGCAAAAGAATATAAAGATATACAAGCTAAACTAGATACAAAGATATTAACAAGTGCTTGAAATGTGCAGGAAAGAAGATATTCAAAGATGAACAACCATCAACACATTAAGCCAAGCATGCTCACAACATATATACTTCCGTTGGACTGCTTTTCAATGGCCAAGAGACGCAAAGCACTCAAGACCTAGTCAAGAGAATGCCTCCAGGTGGATGCGCACTCCTTGAAGGATCACACCATAGATACAGGAAAAAATAGATGAAAGCTTGAAAATGTAAAGTATGTTCCAGATGACAAAGATATAACCACTTAAATATTTATTCTACAACAGATAAATTAACTTGCATGTAAATAGAAAGACAAATGAGACCAATGAGCTTGCAAGTGTGTAATTGTATTGCAGGTGTTGCAGACCTAGGATTAAACTATGTGGTTAAGTGTGATGTAAATTTTAGCCCTATCTAAATGTCAACCCAAAAACTCTCCTTCCCCAGTTACCAAGTGACTGCTGGATGCTCAAGAAGTGAGGCAACAAGGCCTACCCTAGCTTCACAGGTTAGCCCTAAGATCAGAGTACTCTCGGAAAGGACGCTGCGCATCGTGAGATCGTCCCCGGCCTAGCACCTTCTGTTGCCTTCCTCCGACTCCGTTTTAAATGGCGAAGATGGTGAGTTATGGTGTCCTATTAAGTCTAATTAGTTTATTTTAGACCTATGAGCTAAGTGTTGTGAAGTGTCTGAATGCTTGTAGCTTGCCCAATAATGCCAAAATGCTGAAACTAAAAGATAAGAAGATTGATGCCTTTAAACAATGGAATTGCCAAAATAAGTTCTTAAATGTTGATTTATTGCATGTGAGTATTAAGAACTGAAAGTGTCGATTGTGAAGGCTAAAGCATTTGAAGCACAAGATTGCAAGTTAAATTGCTTATAAAAGATTAGATTGCATATGAAACATAAAGCAAAACATATAACTTGCCTTGGAGATACCAATACTTGCATGCATGTATTAAAATATATATCTAAGAGCGATTACTGCATGTGAAGTAAATGACTGAAATGAAATATTAATTAACCAGTTATTCGATGCATGTGTGTTGGATTAAGATTTAACAATTAGAGATTGCATGCAAAGATTACTGAATGAGAAGTAGAAAAGGAAAACCACAGTGCCTCCACGGGCTCTAAGCTAATTAGTTATGTTGGATCTACTCTAGATAAATTTCCTTTAAGCATGCATGTAGATATCAACGATTAAACTAGCTAAGCTATGAACTGAAAACGAAAAAAAGAAAGGAAATCTAACTAAAGCATGCAAAGTAGAGACTCAAAAATAAAGGAACTGCAAGCCACTTGGGTACAATTCCTTGGGCTTGCTTTTACAATGATTTAGAGTAGATTGGGAAGGAGAAAACATTACCACAGTGAAAGGAGTTGTTGGAGGGTGTGTTGTGCGTGTAATTTGGGTAGCATGCCCTCTTGTCCTGGCGATAATCTGCAAAAATCAGCAAGCTATTGCTTGCTGATTTGAGCTGCAACACACTTGAGAAAGTTATGGAATTTCTATTTTTTAGGCAGAAATTCCTTGTATACAAGACCAAAAAATTAGATGATTTTAGGTGATCTATCTAAACATATTAGCTACTAAAATCAAGAATGAAAGAAGGTGAATAATATCATAAATAATTTGGAGTGTAAGTGAGAAGTAAGGGTAAATCCGTGCTTGGACCTATCCCAATATCCTCTCCTTGAAGTGTCCTGCAAAGCTTAGACAGAATGTGAGACAAAATTAGATAATGATTGCATGTATTAATAATCAAAACTAATTTCAATTACTAGTAAATGCAAATCAAATAAGCTAGCAATTATACAATCACTAAGCTTAGCTAAGTAAACTAATTTACCCAACGATCTACCTATAATCACACAAATATTTAAAACCAAATGATTTCACCTCATATGCATGTAAAGAGCCCAGACAAATCTCGAGATCCTTGAATCCTCCAAAGCATTCCCTTTTATTATCCAAATGGAAGTTGTAGCAACTAATTGCTACAAGTTCTTCAAGAGCCACACCAATGAAGAAACATGACAGAATAATGAGAGAGGGAGATAATGGGATGGTGAGAAAATAGTAGCATAACAATGCAATAATGAAAGGTGAATAAAGAGTGAGGGAGAGGTTTCTTAAATAGCAAAAGAAACCAAGGAGACCCCTCTCAGATCATTAACAAATGTCAAAATCTAAATTCATAAAGAAACTCAAACCAATAAAAGAGTGAGCTTTTAGGGTGAGGGGAAATGGCATGAAGGTGAAGTGGAGATGATAAAACAAGCAAGGAGGGGGCGAATTAGGCAAGTGAGGAAGGCCCATGCTTTCCTTGAAAGCAAACTCTAAATTTTAGTGGATGTTTCCACTTCACTCAAGAAAGAAAGCGCATGTTTCCAAGAGGGAAGTGTGAGTTTGAGAAAGGGAAAACGTGAGAGTAGTGAGAATGTGGGGGACGTGTGGGTAGAGTGTGTTGAGCACACTCCCCAATTGCATGTGAAAGGAGGAGGAGAGGATAAGGGAGGCGTAGGAAAGGAAAGGGGGGCCCACGCTCTTAATTAAGTGAGAGTCCAATTATTATGTGAGGGAAAAGAGGGACGTAATCCTTAATTAATGCGTGAGCTAAGGTGAGGTGAAGGCGTGAGGTATGGAGGAGTGTGTTGGGAGTGTATTGTCACACTCCTCAAAGGTAATTGATTGGTGGAGAAGGGACCCACTAATTAATTAAGTGAGTTACAAACTTCACGTGGGAGAAGAGGGACGTATTCTTCATATGGGAATTAAATAAAAGGTAAGTAATAAATTAAAAAGGTGGGTAAAGGGTAGGTAAAGGGTGTGGGTAGGTTAGGTGGGGTCTTCCTCTCATTATTAATGCCACTTATTTCACTTGATTTGGACCATTATTACAAAAATGACATTTGCCCATGTCCTGGGTTTGACAATTAAAATTGTCGTTTTCCCAAAAAACTTCTAAGTGGACAAAACATCTAGCAAAACTTGTCCGACTGAGTTGAAACTTGGTCCATGGGTTTAGGGGGTCTTATTAGCTTTCTTTTGAGTACAAATACCCCTATCAAAAATCCCGGGACCTAAGTTTTACATTAAATACCCAGAATTAATTAATTAATTAATTCCCAACTTTAAAAAAAACCTAGCTAGACTTGACGGAATTCCGCGAAATTTCGCGTGCTGTCTTACATGGTCATTTACAACATTCCTAAACACTAGCTACCTAGGAATGACTTCATTAGAACACTTTCCACCACTTTGGAGGATTTATTGGATGGGAGTGAAAAACTCAAGGGAGATTAACCCGGCCGGTTAGGCCACATTAACCTCCTGAAGATAAAAAACACTCAGTGAAAGGAACTCTCCTAATGAATAAAACCTAAGGAAACTGACCTAACATGATCCATGTATACCTATTACAATATTAACCCACGCAGGGGTGCGGAAATCCCGCTTACAACACTGTGTGCTAGAGCAAAAATTGCCCTGTAGAACCAAAAAGTCTTTGACATGTTTGCATCTGTTGATGCATATCTTCATGGTACATGGAGTTGACCCCCTATTTGAAGAGGTGGTCAACAGAACCATGGTTAGAGCTTGGTTGCACAAATCAAGAAGTTGAAGAACGAGAAGTCACAATAAGAAAAGTTATAACAACTTACTAGCAAGGAATCATTGATCAAGAAAGAAACAATGATCGTTCTAGTGGAATTAGAGAAGTCGCTAGATATAAAAATATAGACAATGGAGATATGAACCAATGTAGATCCATCTGATATCATAAATCGAAATGATGCTTATGTTGGAATGTTATCAACCAATAAATCACCAAAGGTGACAAACGACAAATGTTCCAATACGGAAATCAAGACACGAGATAGAAGGATCTGCTATCATTATCCAAATCACAAGTCATCATGACCAATGACAAATCAATATGAATATAAATGACATTCTTCATACATTTAGAAGAATCACAATTTCGAAGTAGAGTGGGAATGAAATCAACACCTTACTTGGAAACATAAGATGAGAAGTTCCATCCAAATGATCGGCCAACAAAATGTCCCAATGAAGATTGACTTGGAATGGATCAATCCATATACGATGTGATAATTTTGTTCAACACTTCAAAGATCATACCATTTCATTTCTTCAACCATGACAACATTAGGAACAAAGCTTCAAGTTGAAGCATCACATGCAAGAATGAAGGCATCGTCATCTCTAGGTTATGCTTTGAGGACAAAGCATCTTTGAATGGGGAGACATTACAATGAATATAAAATACATAAATAAACATTACATAACAATAATATTAATAATTATAATAATTATAATTATAATTATGTTAATTATAATAAACTAAGGGACACAACTTAAGAGACACAACCTTTCACCTTTGTGACTAGTTAGTGCTTATAAAGTATACTGTTGCAAGGTTCATTGTAACACATGACTTATTCATTTTCAATTATATATATATAATTGTTTCCTATACAATTTTTTTTTGTGTTGTCTGTTATAAACATAAGCCTAAATAGAATAATAGAATATTAATATAATAAATGATAATAAATTAAGAACATAATAATAAAATAAATAATCTAATAATGAATTATAAAGTCATGACTATTTGTAAAAGGGTGCTTAGGCTATATTTATTATTTATAGCCGAGCCCCTCTCAATGTAACATCATCATTCAATTTACAAATTATATATATATTTTATTGATTTCTCATATCATTGAACAAATATTAAAAAGCGCATGCTTCATTTGGTATTAGTGCAAGGAACCAAGCGAGCACCGTATAGGCTGTCCAACAACAAGTACGGACTGTACATACCTGTATGGATGGTACAAACAATACAGACCTGCTATTGTATGGTGCTCACTCGGCTACTTGCTTTGATACCAGATGAAGCACACGCTTCTTAATATTTGGTCAATGATATGAGAAATCAATAATATATATATATATATATATATATATATATATATATAAAATTTGTAAATTGAATGATGATGTTATATTGAGAGGGGCTCGGTTATAAATATAGTCGAAGCACCCTTTTATGAATAGTCATGACTTTATAATTCATTATTAGATTATTTATTTTATTATTATGTTCTTACTTAATATATTTATCATTTATTATATTAATATTCTCTTATTCTATTTAGGCTTATGTTTATAATATTGTCTTTCTTATGTTGGATATTTTCCCGTAAATGAACTATTGTTCATTAAAGATATAATATACTTTTGTTTTGTATGTTGCCTAGATGCCACTCATATGTTTAAGTTTTTAAAATTCATTGGAAAAAGTCTTTAGCAATTGTCATAATCAATGACCAATATAACCGGCCATGATGCTGAGGAATCTTGCGTGGCAACTAAACATAATTAGAGAACAAGTATAACCAATGATGTAATTGACATAATGAATAAGGTTCCTGTGCATGTGGTTCTATTGAACAAGGCACATATGCCATTGGATGTACTTCACAACATGATAGACGATACACGATAAGAAAACAAAGAGATCAAGGCTCTTCTGTGGTCCATTTCTGAAATAGATCCTCCATCCACCACTCATAACAATGAACATTGTCCCAACAATAAATAAATAAAAAATCCATTGCAAAGACAAGGTTTGAAGTTGTGATCGTTAACAATTCCTCTTGCTGTTTAGAAAAAACAATAGTTGTTATTACCTTTGTATTGCTGCAAACATCATCCACCTTGTGAAACAACAACTCCTCTTCACCTTGTAAAGGCACTACATCTCCTAAGGTTGGGCTTTATGTTTTTTTGTGATCATGGTGGGGTTTTGCTAGGGAGAACATATTTTATTTACATGGTACAACACTTTATCAGAATGCACCCCTCATTAGCACATATGTTCATGGTGATTTAATCTGTTGGTGACTATTTGCCATTTGGAGGGGGACTATGACTATATTTGAACATTAACCTTTGTGCATACATGTTGAGGTTGATTTAACTATTCAATGGTTAAATTAATGTAATTTATCCAGATTAAGATTAATAGCTTAGGTGCCCTACTTCATTGGCTTCCTTTTCACACTTGAAGAGGTTAAATGGAGTTGGTTGAGGCTTTCTAGTGGCGTGCCCGCTCTCTTGGGTATAGTTTTCAAGGCATGCATTATTTTATTGCTTCTTGGAGAGGTTGGCACACTTCTCTAGGGAACACTCTCTCTGGTTGGTTGGACATCATTATGATGTGGTTGTGGTGTAATATTTTATTATTGGGGTCTAACCACCCTTGGCACATTCTCCTAAGGCACACTTCATTCGAGAGTATTTTATTATCTGTGGGTGGTTGAGGTAGTTACATGGCACACTCTTCTAGGGTGCACCTCTCCTAGGTGCTTTCTCATCTTTATTGCATGGATATTTCAATTACAATTGGCATATTTTGACCTTCATTGGAGAGCACCCTCACCTCTTTGACTTGGCACATATACTATTTTATTTGAGGTGGTTATGGAGGCTTTTATTGGGAGGCGTGTGGCATACTTGATGGGCCACATGTGTGGCACATTGTGTGCAATTACTTAGTCATCTTACTATATTTGGGCATATCCTTGGAGGGCGAACTTGTGGAGACACTTCTTGCTATTCTTTGAGGTGTATAGTTTATTATTTCATTGAGTTTTGGCATGTTCAAAACCCTAATTCGCCCATATATCCTTGGATTTGTTTTGTTGGAGATTTCCCACTTGCTATTTTGGGGGTTTGACTACTTCATTTCTTGTGGAGCGCTCCATCTACTTGGCAGCTTGCACATTCATCCATAGAGTTGGTTGCCTTGGGATTCATGCATGTGGATTGGTTGCATGCATCTTGCGGACCACTTTCTATTTTTGGAGGCTGGTTATGAAACATTCTCCTAGGAGGAATATTTTGTTGTTATATCTCTCATGCATCTTGGAGGGTGCATTTTGTGAACCCTGATATCCCATATCCTAGGGATAACTAAGGAGATTATGTCTCGAGGTCCACGGGTCCTAGACATGGAGTACCGAGAGCCATACGACTTGAGCTTGGTTCTGGAGGGCCCATCTTTTCTTCAGTGCATCCCATCCATCAACAACAACATCCATCCCACTAGTCTAGTCTTGAAGTAGCAGTGGGTCTTGCTCGATGAGGTAATGAGTCCGGGTATCATGGTATGTGTCACTCTGATTTTCGAAGCATTTGAATGTGTTTCACTGAACTCTCCTTTATTTCACAACGTTTGCTTGGAAATTATGCTCTTTAACTTGTTCATACCTGAGAGGGGTGACAAAATGCCCTAGTAAGTTGGTTCCTGTTATCCCCGATATCTAGGGATAACTAGGAGATCATGTCTTGAGGCCCACATGATCCCAGACATGGAGTACGAGAGCAAATTGACTTGAGCATGGCCCTTGAGGGCCCATCTTTTCTTCTTCTCAGCCAGACTTGTCCTGTCAGCAGTACCAGCCTCCATCACTAACGGCCTGGGCTTGCATCAGAAAAGGCTCTTGCTCCATGAGGTAATTGGTCCGAGGTATCATGGTATGTGTCATATTTGATCATTATAACCTTCTTATGTATGCATTAGATCTCTTTCATTTTA